>WEDG01004453.1:0-94283 GCA_017591395.1 Schistocephalus solidus
AAAGACAATAATAATATTGAAATGTAAGGACTCAGCCTTTAGTTTGATCCCCTTCTGCGATTTAAAGCAATTGGATGGAGCACACAGCCGGCGTAAGCAAGGATCGAAGCATTCAGTCGCAATTTACGAACTCTGGGGAATATATAGACAGGTTCTTTAATAATTTCACAGCAGCGTGTCTTCTACACTGAGGTAGAGACTAAAGACTCGTAGGCTCGAAGGACTTGAAATTCGAAACCAATTTCAAACGACGCACCTTTTTCAATTTTCAAAAGTTATTATTCCTTAACAAAATAATATTATTTACGCATTTCATTTAATTTTAAAATTCGCTTAAGGTTGTTCATCAATATCTTTAAGCTTTGGTACATGCGTTGACACCGTTTTGTAAGTGTTTATAAATCTTTCGAAAATTTCGGCATTTAGCATGTTAGGTCACACACGGAGATATTAAATTAATATTATTGGCCTACTCATACACACTAAGTAGAATTATTTAACTTTCATATTATACATGCAACCATTGAACGACCGGCTCCGCTGATTCCACAAAAGAAACCGCTAGCAGTAAAATATATTATATATAATAACAAGTTCATCTTAACTTTCAAACGTTCCCGTTCAGCAGCCCAAAAAATCCTTACTATCACGTGAATGCAAACTGCTTCTCCGTTTATTTGGCCTAGCATTTTCCGCTAAGCCTGCTATATTTTAGGGTTAAAACAAAAAATAAAAATTAAATCCAACTCTTTAGTGGATCAGTTTACTCTAAAAGGCAGTAATTTTTAAAGTTTTTTTCAGAAATTAAATATGAAAAAAGCTACTTTTAGCCCGGCAATGAAGTGTCTGGTGAGAGTTCATGCTACATCCAACACAAGAGACAGTAAGATAGTAAATGCCTGTACTTATTATCATAAAAATGAAAAATTTGTATAACCTAAGAATTGAGGACAGAAAAAAATGCATCAGCATCGTACGGCCATCTCCTTGAATGAAGAAACAAAGGCTTTTATTAACAAAAGTAGACTGTGTTTCAGTGTTGCAAGTAAATACGAGAATTCTACAGGGCAGATATAGCTTACGGCAATAGTAACACATTGGTCTCGGATAGTTTCATTTCAATTACAAAAAGATCAGCAACCATAATGACAAACGGATTTTCCAAGTAACTTTATTAAAATGGACGACGAAATTAGAAACACGGTGACTTGTGTGCTTAGGGAGTGTAAACGTGTTGCGCCCCCACGTAGTTTGGTAATCCGTACCATAAAACGCTGAAATTTCGCTTTGTATCATGTAACTGCAGGCTATAGATAAGGTACTATGTAATTTTAAATCCTGGCGGGATAAATGGCCTAGCCTCTAAAAATAAAAATTCTTTTCTAACCTTTGTCCAAAATTTAAGTAAAATACGTTTAGAATCCGTCATAAAATAGTAGAATAAAGAGACATTGCTGCTGTTTTGCTGAAAAAACTGCACCGATATAGTGGGAAATTTGACTTTCCTGCACACTTCCAAAGAGCTAAGTACTGCAGGTCCAAGAACTACTGAGGTTTTACAGTTACGTGCCAGAATCTGTCAGGTTTTCCTCGTTAAAAACAGTCTTCAAGTTGAATGACGGTTCGTACATGCGGTTACAGCATGGTGTTTAATTTTTTACGTATTATATACCGATGCTTAAACTGATTATTCGCCCAAAACTCGAACTGGCATCTGCGGCCTAAGATTCAGTTAAAGCAAACGCCAAGCATACAGTGTGAAGCCTCAGGAGGTCTTCTGTACCTCCCAAAAACAGCTCAGACATAAAAAACGGGATGATCGGTTCGAATAAGAGAACAAACTGTTGTGCGTTCAGTGCATTCATCCAAATGACCGTGGGGTTGCTGTGTCCTCAGTCTAATTTATGCCGACCTGCAACCGACTCTGGAACAGCAACAACAACAGCAGGGCAGCAGGGCAGCAACAGATGAGCGCTTCATAGACGACTGAGGCAGCCCCAGCGGCTCAAAAATCTTCCGTAAATCTCTCTGCCTTAATAGGAAGAGTTTCTGCTCTGGATAAACAGTAAATGACTCTGAGCTGCGCACTTATGAACAAAAAGGGTTAGTGTGAAACAGCCGTTTCGCAGTCATGGCGTTCCTCCCACATTTTAGCGCAATATAAAGCGAGTAGGTTCATTTTGCTGTGAAAATACTGCGGGTGGAAAGAATGCAAACTGGAATCAATGCAGAAAAATGCAATGCGACAGCTGAAACAAGAAGGTTACTCGCCTGATCTTTCGGATTCTCACTTGAACCCATCGTCAGAGAGTGTTGCAGAATGTAGTTTTCCCTGTACGCTACCCGCCACGCTACAACATGCATTTCCAAGTGCATTGCAACTCCTAAATACTTTCCTGTGAAAAAAATATCGTCATGATTTCCGAAACCCAAAAAAGTTATTATCTTACAAAATTTGGTTTTGCTATATAGGAATCCGGATTTCACACTTCAAGAATTCGCAGCAAAAAGAAATAATCCAACTTATGATCCCTTGGAGTGTAGGTCTATGTAAGGCCCAGAAAAAGACAGGTTCCTCCTTTGATCTGGAACGTGTTTCGCGTGCTCGGCGTTTCGAAAAATATTGTGTGACCCCAAATGGTAGTCATAATTTAAAAAAAATATTCCCGAATTAACGCTGCAACCGAAAATGTGAGTCTCGGGAAGAAATTGAGAAGAGGTTGACACATATATTGGCCTGACGTTTCGGACTGCAACTTGAACCTATCGTCAACCACAGTACCAGATACGGGTACTTCGTGCATAGGAATTTACAGTATTTACAGGATGCAGACGCTATGCTACTGCATACCTAAGAGCCCCCTCCCAGATGGGGGAGGAAAAGAGAGTGCGGTAGCTGCAGCGCAAGGCTACTATCACTTAAAACTAATTCACGCGCAAGTCACCGTTCCTGCACCACCTGGTGTGGAGCATACGGTGGACCTCGTCGAAATCAACGGTCAAACTTTAAATATCTAGGACAATACTTGCTCCCCCTCATCGAGGGTGACTGCCCCTGGTGCGCTAATGGCTTGATGACCCGGCATGCGGGTCGTTCTCCGCTGGAATTTCATTAACCACGTTCGAGGTTGGCGTCATGATTGATCGGCCACCTGACTCCCGGCATTGGCGCTGGTAATTGGGTCTGATTGAGCTTTGGCCACACTGAGTTTCAGCACAAAATATGGGTTTGAGAGGTAATTACACTGGTTAATAGACTGTGGGTGTGTAAACCATGAATCAAGCAACTCGCGGCTCACGCGATATCATCTATTGTGAGAGTGTCATCCTCATTGAACTTGAATTTGTGGCCGGTTCTTGCCGAATAAGCCACAAATTGAGAACTGACGTCATGTTTTCGCACCTCTGCCGCGTGTTCGGCAATTCGCGTCCGGAAAAAGTCTTCCAGTTTCTCCGACGTGGCTGCTTTGCATGCGAATGCATCAGATCCAGATGTTTGTTGTCGTGTCAATGAGTCCTTCGGTCTCGTTAGCTGACGCCAAATGGTCGCCTCCGGTATGTGTGTTACTTCAAACTCCAGGTGCTACGAGAAGGGGGCTGACGGCTTCCGAGATGTTTTTGACGAATGGAATCGATCGTCAATATTTAGGGTTGGGGCCATTTCTTCGCTCTTCTTGTTTGCGCATGCAACGGTTGCTGAAGTTGCATGGGTAGGCATTTTCCCTGAACAGCCGTCGAGGATATTGCGATTCGGCAATCCTGTCTTCCGATTCACTGCAATGTGTCTCTACATGCCGATATAGCGCCCATACGAAACTGCACTTGCGGCTGATTGGATGGTCGGTGTTTAAGTTCAGTACTTGCATCTTATTTGTCGTTTTCCTGAAAAATTTGATCCTTAGGCCACCAGAATCTTTTCGGCAGACCAGGACGTCGAGGAAAGGCCAGCTAGTTGTTTTCTTCCTCCTCTATCGTAGCTTGTATATCCGGGAAGATGCTGTTGAGACGTTCTTTGAACGCGAACACCTAATCCCGTTTGATAACGACGAAGGTGTCTTCCAAATACCGAGCCCAAAATTTCGGTCTGTAGTGTTCAAAGATCAGCTACTCTAAGTGTTCTAGGACGGCCTCAGCTATCAGTCCGGAGATCGGCGAACACATTGTTGCTCCCTCCACCTGCTCGTAGATTTTCCGTCAAACGCTAAGTACGTCCTGAGACAGAACTTCAGGAGCTGCATGGCTTGGGCATGTCCGAGGCGATTCTCTGGTTCATCGTATTTGCTTCGTAGAAGTAGGTCCTACAAATACTGTAACTCACTGTGTTTCAATTGCCCTATCTGGTTCTGTCTCTGAAGATGGTTTCAAGTTAGAAACCGAAACATCAGGCGAATAAATTTTTATCCCAGCGATTCTATCTACCTCTTCTCGATATCCCGAAGGTCAACACAGAGTTTGCATTCCGGTTTCAGCTAACAACTAGAATGTGCACGGGTTGACGAGCATTTTTTAAAAGATTTTGGTAGCTTTTTCTCCAACAAGCCCCGTTGTGGGGAAGTTTTAGATCCTTAAGATATATATGGATGTTGATAATCAAATCTATCATTGATTGTTACAGACAAACGTCAAAAAAACCTGTACGTTAGTCTACTCCACAATTACATACGCGCAGAGTTATAACTGTTTTATAAATAAATTTTATGAACGCTGATTCTAGTAATCTTTTTAATTTTGTCACTCAAATGTTCAAGCAACGTTCCCGAATTTCGGTCAGTTATTCTGAAATAAAAGTAATATCTCAAGTTGAACCTCAGGCCGAATTGTATCTCATGAACGCGATTTCAATGCTGACTGCCGTTGATACTGCCTGCGAGAGCACCACAAATAATTCTATCCCGTATTAAAAGCAAAGATTCCTAAACTATGTCTCTCCTCCAAAGTCCTGAATCTTCTCTCGAATATCTCACTACCGAGGCCGATAAGCGAATGTAGACCTATTTTTAACGTAAGTAAGTAGCATCCACCCAAGCATTGATTTCACTCTGGGGGTTACATTTCAATATTGAATTTCTGATTGATGTTGGTAGATATCTACGGTGTGAAGGAATTCCTCCATTCGAACCATTTACATCAAAAGAAATGGCCACTGCGAGTTGTCTTGTTAAAACAGAAAATTTTCAAAAGAGCCGCGCAACCTCACTAGGCGGTTTCAGCTACTCTTATGTTCGAAACTGGAAGAAGAAGAACAACAAGGAATTAAGAGACAAGGGGTCCGTTTACCTTAAGTCCAACTCCTTATAGTGTTTTTTCAAAGCCTTTGCTTGAAAAGTTCTGCAATGCTTGTCAGAAGTGCAAACTGCCACCTTTTTCATGAACACTTGAGATAATTGACCTCCGGATTCAAACCCACCTTTTGAGGAATCAGCCTACTACGGAAAATGTATCACTATCTATAAATGCAAAATAAAAGCCAATTGCGGATTCCTTAGAAACTGCTTTGCAGTACTCCAGAAAGATGGGAATTTTTACTTCAATTTGCAGATTTTCAAATAAAATTAATAGCAATGCCCTTTAATATTCCGAGGTTTTTAAAAACCTTGAGAACCAGCACCATTTAATATGCGCAGTTTTAAAAATATTTTTATTTAACATTCTCTCTTATTTCTGCTGGCACATTCAGGATAACTTGCCCTTTGGGAAACCCCTTATTATCCCTACACACCTCTTCGGCACCCAAAGAGTTCAGTATTGATTCTCTGAGTTCAAGCATCGAAGAGCTCTAAGAAATATAGAGATATACGATTTATTTTAAAAGTAGAATTTCAAAATTTTCAAAAATATTTATATTTACCGTGGGTAAAATAGATTATGCGAAAGAGAAAACATCGGAAGATAATAAACGATAAATAGAAACCGAAAGCTACAACTGTCGGCAACATGAACGATCGTCCGTGAGTGAGTCTCAAAAGTATCGTCAGATTTTCTCCCTACAAAACGGGTAAGCATGGTGTAAAAATGACCTAATTATTAAAGGTAAAATAAACAAAGAGCGGTACATATCAGTTTATTACTAGCAAACTCAGCCAGTCCATTTATATCTAAGAGAATTCACATGGGAATGGAGAAAAAAAGTGGTGGCTCAGTTTCGAAAGATTGCATATATGCAATAACAAAAATATAGAGGAGCTCAAAAAGAATTAGAATGTCAAAAAATTAGAGGCCTGTGTGCACTTAAAAATGGCTCAATCCTTCTTTTCCTCCAAACATCGTACGCTTTTCAGTGATCAAAATACAATTTTTTTTATCTCGAACCATTTAGTATGAAGAGTTTATTGGGTCAGAATCGTTTCCTACTTTTTACGCCATGATCACGGACTAAGGAACTTCTGAGACTCGCAACAACTGTGAACACAACAGAACGGAGCTCTCATATTCTGTTCTGAAGTAAGGCTTGATGGATGAAAGCTACATCAAACCCACTTTGAATCGAAACATGTACAGATGAGTAAACGTTAGCATGGAGCGTAACATACAATTGAAGCAGGGCTCCCGTTTCATGTACGATCACAGATCGACTTTGAGCTGACGACGGGAACTAAGTCCGAGATAGTCATTCCAAACTTTGTATTTCTTTCGAGCATTCTCCGCTGCGATTATTCTTCAATTCATGAGATCCCTTACTGAACCGTCCCTTTTCCCTCACTACACATACAGCCGCATTCACATGAAATCCTGCTCTAAAATCCACAACCGTTAGGGTAGTCTAAGTAAGACCCACGATTACGGGGACATTGCCTGGGACGAGGCGCGAACGTAAGGTGCTTAGAACCACAATCGATCCTTTTAACAATATGCAGCAGTTTGAAAAGTTATATCGAAATATAAGTCGCATTTCAACAAGGAGGGATTGGATAGGCTAACTTGACAACTGTGACGGATTAATACTAAGAAGAGGAAACAGCCAAATTATCCATTACAACTTTAACTTTGGTAGTCAGCGAAACCCAGAAAACATGATTCTTGACTACCAGCTAGTCATTTGAATGAAAAGCGGATAGTGTGACTTTTATTTGCATACTGCACCTCCTAAATGTAAGACATGGGCTTCAGGAAAAAGGATTCCGTTCAATTGCAAGCTGGCTACTTGAGTATTCGTAGGTATCTACAGTTATGCTTCGCGTAGGGTCAGTTGCTAACCAGCATAAAGAACTCGAACTAATTTAAGTAATAATAAACAATCACACTCACCACATACTGACTTAGTTTCTGAATTTACAAAGGGTGATATGCTGGGTACTTCATAGAGTCTAGAAAATACATTGGAGACAGATTCTTTCCCATTTTTTGTTTGCCGCTAAATCTGACGCGTTTCACGATACTCGGTGCATACTGCAGTTGGGTTCTAAATTGGTACTTGCTCAAAATTTAAAAAAAACATGTACATGAACACAAAAGCCTCTTAAGCAACCTTGATAGAGCTGGAGAAAATGTAACCTGCTAAGCGTTTAAAAGAAAGCAAGAGGCACGCCTTAAAGGACTGGAGCTGAGTTAAGAGCACTCGAAAGTGATACAAGTAAGCCAGGATTGCAGTGAATAGTACTGCCATATGTTAACTCACCCGCAAGTTTACGTTGAGACGAGACTGCGTTACAGTCAGGAGGTCAGCCAGTTTACCGACTGGTTCTAAACTAGCTGTTGTGCGGCTGTGGGTGGGGATCGAGAGAAAGCCCCAAGGCAGATTTGGACGAGTGAGTACCGTAACAGACTGGTGAGCGTTCATCAATACGAGGGGCTTTTGAAATTGAGGCGCCATTTTTTCTGCTCTCCGTTCACCGGTAAATCTTCTTATATGTGCATCTGTTGGCCTATTTTGCCCATTATATACTACATTTTAACCCTCTTTGTTTATTCGAAATACAACAATGAGGTCATCAGTGCATGATACTGGCACCGTTTTGAAGGAACTCCAATTTGATCTACATTTTGAGACTCATTCAAGGACAATTCTTCACAAGGTCGATAGGTGCAGTCTTCTGCCAATCTTTTGTAATCTTTGGGTGTTATGCGATCTGGGTGCCCAATCTTATTCACGGTGAATGGAGGATCTTTTTTGCTGAAAGTTTTGGAATTTTACTTTTAAAGTAAAGCGTACATCACTCACTCTCTCTCTTAAGGTAAATATCTCCGAGCTAACCAGGCTCAATGGTTAGAGCGTTGGATCTCTCGATTCTCGGGTGGTGCACCATATGGGTAATGACGAAATGGCCATTCCAGTCTCCCTCGTCTTTGTCAGCAATCTTCATCTGTCTATAACACTAGCTGCTGGAAAGGCTCGATAGTGAGCCCCAAGACAGAAGGGGGCGAGTGATTCCTGCAACAGAGCGTTCATTGACCAGTTTACCGACTACCAACGTCGGTCATCCATCTGGTCATGGGTGTGGTTTGGGATCCACATTCCATCTAGGAGATCCAGGTGCCTCTGGTAAACTTGGATTTAGCAGTGCACGCTAGAGTGCGTGAGTGAAAACGACAGACTTCAAATGCCCCCAAAGGGGTGGTAGCCACTGAATTCGGAATCCATTGAGAACGTGTGCACCCGAAAAATTCTAATTTGCATTTAATCACCTCCAGTGCTGTGTGCAGACTCTGAGAAAAAACGCAAGCTTGAAAAATTAATTCTTAACCTTTGTAGCTTTGGACGATTGGCTTTTTCTCTTAGGGAGGAATGTGTACTGATTTTCTGCTTGAAAACAATGCACCGCTCTGTCCATCTGCCTGTACAAATGATATACGTGAATGCTATGCCGCGGTTTGAATTGCACGCTGAGCTGCTTGTACTTGAATCCATTTCCAGAACAGTTAATTATTCTGCCTCTGGATGATTTAGAAGTGAGATCTGCTCTGGGCCCCTACCTTTCGACTCGCAATTAAGTTAAAAACTGCTGTGAATTAGATCGGGTTTCTTTTCTGATTGACTATCAACGAAGTGTGTTTCGATCCAGAAAAATGGTCAAAATTTTCATTTTTAATTTATTTGGGAAAGTCAAAGAAAAATAGTTTAAGTAATTAGGAGTTTTTTAATATTGTAATAATTCATTTGACCCAATTGGGAGAAACTCGACGGCCTTGGTTGGATTCGAACTCAAGACCACAAGCGGGTTGCGTTCGCTTTTTATATAGTAATGCAAGGCGAACACAAATCTCTTAACCAAGGACCTCATACCAATCAAACGAGTATAGCCTTCAAACCTTAAATTTCGTATAAAACTGGAAACACGAGACCCGCGGGTCAAAATTTTCATTTTTAATTTATTTGGGAAAGTCAAAGAAAAATAGTTTAAGTAATTAGGAGTTTTTTAATATTGTAATAATTCATTTGACCCAATTGGGAGAAACTCGACGGCCTTGGTTGGATTCGAACTCAAGACCACAAGCGGAAGGCTTTAGTACAGCCAACTTTCTAGTCACTTGAGCTATGAGGCACCACCAGAGCCGTGAGTTTAATCACACTATGGTCAATTAACCCGCCCAGCCTACTGCAAACCGAAAATAGCTTATTTGATCTCTAAAAAAGTTAACATTTTATGTCATGAATGGTAAGGCGGTCACAATTTTGCCCTTATTGAAGGTCCCATATTTGTTCATTGTAAAAAATATAAACGATGAACATGTCTAGAGCGAATATATAAATTTTGGAATAAAATTCAGGCTTGAAGGCAATTTATTAAACTAAAACAAAAGTTCTTCATGGACAATGTTGAGTCACATGCATGCGCTGGAAACTGAACAAAAAATATGCTTGGTTCAAAACTCGCATCGTTGTTGTCTGCTCATCTAAGAAGTCGAAAATTTCTGGAGACCATAAACTATGATGACTCGAGCATTAATGAGAATACCGAAGAAGACGCTGAAAAAACGGAACAGGTAACAACCAATCCAAACGGAGTTAGTTTACGAGAATAGCTTGCTGACAGTAAGTACAAGGCAATATCGATGTAAACAGGTATGTTTAAAATGTGAGGTTTACTGCATATCTGATGCAGTCTAATGATGGCACGGGAAACCATCGTCGAAAATGTACTAAATAACGTTTACTCGACTTTTGCAAAGAAAGTATTTGCTTCGAAAATATTTATAAGGAAAACTGGTACTCCCTTTCTGCATATACTTTGGTCGCTGTGCGACTGCCTGTGAGAAAACTAACTTAAGCGTCCAAGCATGATGGAACGAGCACGTCTCCTAACCCGATCAATGAAAGTAATCCCAACATAAATCATGCATATTAGAGAAATAATGGACGCACTGTATTGGCTCCCGGATCCAAACAAGTGCTGTCAGGGTGGTCGAGGCCACAAACAGGCACCCACCTGACAGAGGGGTAGACGAAAGGCAGTATGGGTAGATAGGAACATATCTGTGCCTATAAACCAGCTGCCGGGTCTCGGTGGTGGACCATCTACGTCGTGTGCGTACGAAAGGCTGTTTGTCTGATTCCAGCCATTTTTATAGGAATAAATAGGTACCTTAATCCACAAAGAATGCCAGGTGGTGAGCTGTTAAAGAGTTTTACTTCACTGAAATATTTAGGAGCCATAAGATAAGCCTCGTTCCAAGACTAACTGTGGTGTACGTCTGCGTACAGTTGTGGTTCCGATTCCAGATAGTGGTCAGGGTTATGACACAGTTATGAGACACGGTTCTGTGCCCATGTGTCCGCAACTCTTTCTTCGCCTCCTCCACTATCACAAATTGGTTCAGTTCGGTTGGGTAAGAAGTTGCTTATTCGAGGCCTCTGCCTTATAGTGGAGACCTATTTGTTTCGGGATGTCGATCGATCACTGTGCGCCAATTTATGTACGAATATGTATATATGAGTACAAATGCAATCAGAAAAAAGCGCTGTCAAAAAATGCTTGAATACAAATCTTCTTTTCAGGACTTGTTCTTAGCAGTGCTTCGGTATCCATTTAAAATAAATATTCGTATTAAGTGGGACTTTTATCGACCTGAAAGGTATGGCGATGGGACACGCTTACCTCCATATAAGCCGGGGAGGAACAGCTTTTAAATAGATTGGCGATCGGCCTATTGTTAGCCCATACCTTGGCTTCAGCAATCCGCATGTAAGTCCGACTATCAGTTAAAAGTACTTATCATCTCGACGTTTTCCGCTTTTACTACAGCCAGTCGTTAAAGGCAGGGGACGTATATACTACCTAGACTATTGCTCCGTATAGAAAATTGTACTAAACGAAAAATATCTCTTTATCTACTCTCACTCTTTCTGCCTGCTGGGCATTGTCAGAATAGTAAGGCAGAGACGATATTTTATATTTTGAAAACTCCGACGCCAGCAATGAACGCCAAAACTGAAAAAAATTGCAAAAGGAAATTTGCTAGTTGGTAAGAAATGCTTACTCTTTGTTTGCTTTCAGTAATGAATAAGAACTTGAAAACACTACAGCACACGAGGTTTTCTTATAATTTCAACAGTATCTGACCGATTTGATTTTTTTTCAGTTTTTTTTCTCTGAAATCACTGCATTATTCATGATGCGGTCTCTGTTGCATGAATTTCCACTTTATTCTGACGGACCCCTTTTCATGGCTCCCTCGTTAGAAGTTGTCCTCGTACAGGGTATTTGCCTTGAACTCGACGTTTAGCGTGCTGCAGCCACTGAATGCCATCGCGTACACGCCCAAACCACGGGGACGTAGTAAACGTTGGTATGAAAAGAACTACAATCACGTCTTCACTGTCAGAATTATTTTTTTAATTCGAAATTTTCATGACTTATCATCCAGTATCATCTAGTGAGAAATCAGCCGGGTATATCTAATTTACTATTTTTTCTTTCACATGAAACACGCCAATTTACGGTGTTTATTTATCGCCTTGTCGGCAAATTCCAATTTTGTTGTTTACTATTGCCCTGTTTATAACTTTGCGTTTAAGAGGGGAGCAGCTTTTCAGCCAGGGAGTATGTTATGACCAAAAGGCTTTAAATTAAAAAAATATACCAACGTGGCATTGTGGAATGGTCTGCTATCAGCAACAAACCACCACAAACCACACGCCAATGTAGATAGACGCAAAAGGCGAGTTCCAGGTGAGAAAAAAGATGCAATCCCTGAAATAATAAGTTTATTGGCCTTACGTTTCGGCTTCTCACTCGTACCCGTCATCAGAGACAGTTGCTGATGATGGGTATAGTGAAAATCCGGACGTAAGGCCAATAAACTTATTATTTCAGCGATTGCATCTTATTATTCTTCAAGCAAGCTGTTATCCAATACGAGTTTCATAAATGTACCAATCATTTCTTCGTCATCCGTGATGGTTCCGGTTCGGCTCCGGTGTGAATAAAAGCAAGCATAAGCCGTTTCGCAACCATGCTAGGTCAATGGGTGGTACTCGTGCTAGGCAACTTCTATAACCGGACATGCAATAGTGCATTTCATGATCATTTGGTTAGCCGTGGAAAACTTTGAAATAAAAGGTGGAAGTAATCAAATTGTTTTCCGCTACGGTGGTTTGGAGGCTGAGTTTGCCATCGGAACGTATGTGAAGTGGGTGCCCCAAAGCTAACTGGGAAAATTGGTTATTTGGCGAGTTTAATTTATTTCTTCTGAATGAAGTTTCACCTTCTTAGAACACATTCTAATAGGCCTCGATGCCAACAGATTGGGTCTATTCTTCTGCTCTTTGTCTGCTAGTTGAAAACGCATTATTCGCTTGTTTAAAATGATATCCTTTACGCCTACAAAATATAAAATAGGAAAGCTATGGTGATCCCTTTCCTACACGAATGCCCATGTCCTTTGCCGTAATCCTAACTAAAAGCACCTAATTTTAATACAGCTACTGCTTTATACTGTCTAAGTACTATTACTAATAACACTACTACCAGTACTATCACGTTTTTACTATAAATACTAATAACAATGATAGGATTACATCCCCTTTATGTGCATTGAATCACTGGTTCTAAAAAATATTAAATTGCAACAGACTACTAACAAAGATGGAAAACAGATGAACGAATAAGGCCATTCAGCCTCAGAATAAGTTTTATTCCCGACTGCCACGCATAAACAACGTAAGCTGACCACGTGCACATCGAAAAATTGGCACAGAGTGGCTTGGTGTCCGAAAAGCAACTGTGGTTAAACATAAAATAAAGAGTCTTGGATCGTTTTCGTAAATGAGAGAACGTTATTATGAAGTGAAGTGGTTTTGGAGAACCAAAGGTCGGCGTGTAAACCGAAAAACAAAGACCGAACGGATCAAAAAGTTAATTACGGTACAGTAATAAAGCCGCAGTTATGAAGACTGCCAAGATGGTGTACCTCATGAGACAACCGAAATTCTGAAGTAAAATATTAGTTTGAAAGACATTCCGCAGTAAGATTGCAATAAGGATTAATATATGTCATCCTTCAATAATCTTTCAGATAGGCTATGACGCTGGCTTTGTAGTGCACGCATTTCCGCTCGCTCACAAAATCAATGTTTTTAAATATGACGCTTGCGTAGTATGCTTTTATTCAATGATTTCGATTCACATTCAATTCAATATCTATTTATAGAAAGAATACCCAAAAATATGCCTCCTTGACCTCATTTTATGTACTATTAGTAGTTTTAGTAGTAGTAATAGTATTATTAGTAGTATTAGTAATAAAAGTATTAGTAGTAGTAGTTTTAGTAGTATAAGTAGTATTAGTAGTAGTAGTAGTATTAATAGTAGTAGTAGAAGTAGTAGTAATAGTAGTAGTTGAAGTAGTAGTAGTAGTAGCAGTAGTAGTAGTATTAGTAGTAGTAGTAGTATTAGTAGTATTAATCTTCTAGTACTAATGGTACTAATAAGAACAGTAGTAGTAGTAGTAGTAGTAGTAGTAGTAGTAGTAGTAGTAGTAGTAGTAGTCTTTTTGGCGTCCGCTCTTCACAAGTCTTTAAACATTTAGATTCGAATCAGACCTTCTAAACACTTATGCGCATTGAGGGCTGTTCTCCCCTAATTGCTTGGTGTATAGTTGGCTGCATCTGCTCCGTTGGTTTTTCACCGACCACGCCCAGCGTCTATAAACCACGCATCCACCCATAATACCCAAAAGTCAAAGGTCACACTTCTGGCACGCAAAACTCACCACCTACCTGTTGTACAGGTTGCAAAATTAATCCTATAACTGTGAGATACTAGGCGCAGAAATTTTCCACCCGAAAGCGTCCTTCCTTAAACCTGGTTATATAGCGAAAGTCATCGAAAGTTACAGCAACGGCCAAAATGGACGTCAATTCCAAAAAAGCCCATTATAATATCTTTACGTTTTAAGGGTGATAATATTTCAGATACCATAAAGAGGCGGTTGCGATGCGTCCCTGAAGGGACATAAAATGCAGCTGAATTCATATTCAGCCGTACTACTAAGGCTTTTCTAAGTAAAGGAACTAAGGATGCCTTGCCGTTGCGCGCCATCAAAATTGCCTTTATGAATTCTCATGCACTTACGGACGCACTAACACCGGGTGAACGCGTAAGCAACTGAAAGCCAGGGAGATAAAAGCCCTCATTCTTTTATAACGAAACACCTGCCTAGATAGCGGTCACTCCGTTGAGCTCAGAACAGCCCTCCAAGTACTTGTTCAGGCCCGAAAAACTCGACCTTGGAAGCAGTCTATATTTGGCGGAATAAACTTGACCTACGCAAACAGCTGCACTCCGTGGTCAACCTCACTTTGCCCCCATGCCGTCGATTTACACATGCCGTTTGCGAGCTAACGTTCCTCTTTATTTCCTATAAAGCTTTTTTGAGTTACCATTTCCGTTGAGCACTCAGCGCGCAGTAATCAGTGACCTTAATGTTGAATACGGATTTTCTGTGCAAATTCACCCTACCGCATGTTTCCTATTCGTTATCTATTTTATGCAGCGACGGGTTGCAGTTGCTAAGCTGCCGGGAAGTTTGTTCGTGCTAATAAATTCCTCCATCTACGCAATTTTTCACTTAATTCAGGGCAAAAAGTGCTCCAAATTATTGTTCCACACCCTGTTGACGGTACCCTAATCCGTCAGAAGGTGCCAAATCACTTGTTTACAAGTACTTTTGGCTGTGTAATTGAGTCAAAAATGCACCAGCCGCAGTAAATATTATTGTCGATACAAACAAAAATGCGAGTCCCAGGACGTAATTGAGAAGAAGTAGATGCGATCGCTGGGCCTGATATTTCAGATTTCAACTTAGAGACAGTATCATATACGGTAATAATTTTCTGCTTATGAGTTGTGAACCTTCGCATGCTTCCCCGTAGTCCAACCTTAACTTACAATAACAAGTCTAAAGTACGCTCTTGTCATTTTCAAATGTGCACGCAACTTACTGCAGCGCGAAGTTATTGGATTGTCCCATTTGGAGCATTAAAAAATCTGTTATACTGTTTCTGATGATGGGTTCAAGTTGGACTCTGAAACGTTTGGCGAATAAAGCTCATGTCCCAGCAATCGCATCGACTTCTTCTCAGAAAATATTATCCACATCCCTGTTGATGTGCTTCAACGTTTGAGGTTTCTTCAGCGACTGGGTCACTCTGGCAGATTGAAAACCGTAACCGAGACCCCACCTAGAGCCCACGCTGCTATGCTAGACACAGTGACTACACTCCGGCTACCGCCGTGACTGCCGGTTCTGTGTAGGAAACCTGAATCGTTTATGATGTGAGAACCAGCAGCGTTCTAACATGAGGAGGGGTTGGGCCAGGTTAATCACGTTATTTTACTCTAGCCTCGTCGATTAATCCTCATGAGAGTAGAAGAAACAGCGCTACCGACCCTGCCCGAGTGACAGTTCGACCGTCGATTTCGACGAGGTCCACCGTATGCTCCACACCAGGTAGTGCAGGGACGGTGACTTGCGCGGGAAATTGTTTTAAGTGATAGTAGCCTTGCGCTGCAGCTACCGCACTCTCTCCTTCTCCCCCACCTGAGCCCGGTGTCAAGACAGAGTCAAGAAGACCGGAGATTGGAGAGGGCGCGGGTAGCTGGCGCGGCCGGAGCCGCCCCTGGGTGTACCATCACACCTGGCTCGGATCCCACGGAGTGGGAGTGCCATAAAGGCCACAGTAAGAAGGAGCCATTGCAGCCTGAACTCTCAGTTCGCCAGTCAGCCACTCCACACAAAACGCACATTGGCTGACCACGTCGTCCGATTTATCCCGTCAGTTGGCAACCTTCCAAGCCACGGCTTTTCGCGCACCGTGATAGTTTCAAGCGCGTCAGATTGTTTATAGTGAGTAAAATGCGCTGAGTCGTTGACCTCACTCTCTCCCCCACCCCCACTATCAGACCACCATCCGAGCCAATCAGTTGTCGGAAGTGGGAGTGGGCGCATTGGCTGACGGGTCGGCGTACCCGTCTTCACGCGCCACAGCACGACCTGGCCCCTATAACGCACACACCAGGATTCACTTACTCAGGGGATATCGAGGAGCCATTACCATCTGGCTCCCAGTCCACTGGTCAGCCACTCGACACACACAGGACATACACTGGGCCGACAGCTTTGTTTGGTGTAAGCGTCAGATTAGCAGCTTTCCAAGCCACGGTTTCTAGGACACCGTGATATACTCTGGTAAATTGTGATTGTGAGGGTGTTTTCGATGTATTGGTGTAGGTAGTGTGCGCTGATGTAGCTTAGCCTCCGATGGTTTACCAGAGGTTGTCGTGGAGGCGCATCTGTCCTAAAGGCCCATGGGGTGTGTAAATGTGCGGGAGCAGTAAGGGCAGTGGAGGCGGGCGCGGCGACTGTATGTCGGAGCCCCAGGCACTGGTTCATCAGCCTCCGTGCGATGGATTCGCCAGTGACCGACCAGGCCGATGCGTGAGTTGAAGTTGCGGGCGCAGTATAAGCAGGAGAAATCGGTAGAGGCTGGGGGGATGTCATTCATGGTAGTGGGGGTGGCAGTGGCGGTAAGAATAGCAGATGCGGAGGGTGTGCATGATGTATCGGTGTTGTCGGCATTGTAGTGAATTCCGCTGTCATGGATGCGCATGTGACCGAATAGGCCCATGCGATGAGTGAATGCGCGAGGACAGTGAGGGCAGTGAAGGCGACGATCTCTGCTGTGTGATGGTGTTCCAGGCACTGGCTCACCGGTCTCTGTACGATGTATTCGCAAGTGACCGACCAGGCCGATGCGTGAGGTGAATGTGCGGTCGCATTGAGTACAACTTAGGAGAGATTCCCCATCGCTGATGGTGGTGGTGGTGGTGGTGGTAGTGCAGGCGAAGGTGTGGGTCGTTGTGGTGGTGGTGGCGATGAGTATTGGTCTCTATGATGGTGGGAGTAATGGAATTGATGCCAGGAGTGAGGGTGGGGGAGTCTGAAGGCGGGTTGGCAGAATTTGACGTAGAAATTGGAATTGTCTGATTGTTGGTGCATTGCGTCCGAAGATGTCCGACCAGGCCGATTCACGCGCGGTAAATGCATTGACAGCGCGTGCATGTTGGCAGGGCCTGAGCATCGACGATGTTGGTCAGGGGCGCTGGTGACTTTCGTGCCGCTCTTTTGGCCTTGGCAGCGGCGATCCGGTTGGCCTCATAGATTGCTGAACCAGTCTTCACGGATCTTTTCCATGCTGGTTTATTCAGGGCGAGGTCTTCTCAGGTCACCGGGTTGATTAACAGTTTCTTCAGCGATTTCTTCCAATTGTCCTTGTAGCGTCGTTTATGACCTCCCTGTTGGCGAGCACTCGTAGCGACATCTCCGTAGAAAAGTCGTTTGGGTAGTCGCTCGTCGTCCATTCATACCAGGTGGCCGCTCCATTGCTGTTGCACTTATCCCAGCATGGCGTGGATGCTGAGGATTCCGGTTCGCTCCAGGACTTCCATGTGCGGGATCCTGTCTTGCCATCTCAGCTTCAGTATTCTGCGGAGGCAACTGAGATGGAAGTGATTCCGCTTCCTGGCTTGGTTCAAGTAGACGTTCCAGGTCTCTGCTCCGTAAAGGAGTGTCGTCAAGACGACGGCCTTGTACATCTTTAGTTTGGTGTATGACAACCATTTTGGCTGTACTTATTGTTAATCCAAAATCGGCGCAGCCTGCTGCGAAGAGGTCCATGCTCCTTTGCATGTTCTCCTCCGTCACGGTGTTAAGGGCGCAGTCGTCCGCGAAGAGCAAGTCATGGACTGTAGTCGTAGACACGCGCGTTGAAGCCTGCATACACCGACTGTTGAGAAGGTGCCCGTCAGTTCTGTAGACGATACCGATCCCAGGCTGCTCATCACGGTAGGCGTCCCTCAGCACAGCCGAGAACATGAAACTGAATAGGACGGGAGCCAATACGCAGCCCTGCTTCACTCCGTTGGTCACTGCGAATGCTTCGGATACCGTCCCGTTGTCTGTAGCGCGAACCGTCATCCCGTCATGAAGCTGACGCACCATGTGCATATACGCTCAGGACAACCAAATTTCTGCATGACTTTCCTCAGTCCGTCGCGATTCACCGTGTCAAGTCTTTCGTTGGATCCACGTAGGTAGTGTATAGGTGAGTTTGCATCTCCTGACACTTCTCTTGTAGCTGGCGGGCAGCAAAGATCACATCGGTTGTTCCGTGGTGTCAGCGGAAGCCACCTTGGCTTTCCGGGAGCAGGCCCTGCTCTAGGTGACCGTTCAGACGATTGAGAAGGATACGGGCAAAGATCTTCCCAGCGATGTTGAGCAACGAGATGCCTCTTTGATTATCACAGAGTTGCCGGTTCCCCTTCCGTTTGTAGAGATGGACAATGGTCGCGTCTTTGAAATCCTGAGGAACTTGTCCTTGGCGCCACATATCCTGGAAGTGTTGTGAGTTCTGCCATCAGCCGGGGCCCACCGTGCTTGTAGACTTCCGGTGGGATTGCGTCGGATCCCGGTGCTTTACCGCTGAAAATCTGCTGCACGGCCCGGATGGTTTCTGGTAGGGAAGGCGGCAGATCAAGGTCATTTTTCGTGTCTAATTGAGGGAGCCGGTCAATGGCAGCATCCGAGATGGCTGATGAGCAATTAAGGAAATTTCTGAAGTGCTCGGCCCAGCGCTTCAGAATTTGCGATTTCTCTGTCAGCAGTGTTGTGCCGTCAGAGTTGAGCAGCGGTGCGGACCCCTTGATACACGGGCCGTAGATGGCCTTGATGGCTTTGAAAAAGTGTTTCATTTCATTGCGGTCCGCATACCCCTGGATTTTCTCAGCTTTTCGGATCATCCATGTAGGCTTTGTGTAGTCTATTCTTCTCCGCGAGTAAGTTGCTGATGTCGGCGTCATTGTCGTCAAACCAGTCCTGGTGTGGACGGTGTGCGCGTCCGCGTACATCGAGGGCTGTGGAATGGATGACATTTCGCAGGTGGCACCATCGTATCTCCACGGTAGCATTATCATCTGGAGCATGCAGGTCCTCCAGTTTCTCGGTTATTTGGTTGCTGAAATCAAAACAGTGAGCAGGCAAATTTAATAAAAGAGTATTTAACTTACCTTGTGGCCTCTTACCTTGGGGCCTTCGTCGGGGTTGAAGTCGGAGCCTCATCTGGGTGATGACGAAAAGGTGATCTGTCCAACCATCGGCATCACGGATTGCCTTGGTTACCAGCACGTGCTGCCGATCTCGCCTCCGGACGAGAACATAGTCCAGCAGAGGCCAGCGTCACGACTGAAGGCACATCCACGTGGCCTTCTCCCGCGTCGGAAGGCGGAAGAAGGTGTTGGACAGCAGGAGACGGTGTTCCGCACACGTGCGCAGAAGAAGGAGGCCGTTGTCGTTACAGCTACCGAGATCATGGGAACCCAGCACTCCCTGCCATGCAGCGTGGTCCGTCCCGACGCGGGCATTGAAGTCACCAAGGACAATTAACTTGTCCTCTTTCGGCACAGTCGCCAGCAAGGCGTGCAGGTCCTCGTAGAATTTGTCCTTCGCCGCATCAGAGCTCGTCATTGGGGGAGCGTAGGCGCTAATGATGGTGGCTAACTGGTCTTCCCGAAGAGGCAGGCGGAGGCTCATCATGCGATCATTGATACCCTGCAGCAGACAGGGCAGACGTCCCACGATGTCGTTACAGATGGCAAAGGCAACACCAGCGTCGCGTCGCTCTGCCTTTGGCCGGCCGCTCCAGAAGAAAGTGTAGCCGGCCCCACCTCCTCAAGCTGACCCTGCTCAGAGAATTGGGTCTCGCTGAGAGCAGCAATGTCCACCTTGTAGCGTGCCAGTTCGCGAGCGACAAGCGCCGTCCTTCGTTCCGGCCGGTTGCTCCTAGGATTGTCTAAAAGGGAACGAACATTCCAGGCTGCTAGTGTGAGTGGACTCACCCGAGCAGCCTGGAGGGTATGGCGAGGGGGATGGGGACGGGGGGTATTGTTGTTTGTTTGAGTTTTAGGACCACGTATTTTGCGATCTGCGAGCCGCGGCCGGCTGCAGAAGACGTGATATCCAGCATTTTTTAGGGCACCTTTTCTAGCCCCTTCCTCCGCGAGGAGGCAAGCAGTGCTGTCCCTAAATAGGGCTGCTCGGACATCCCAGACGGCGGCCGAACTCCACTATGGGTCACGGATTTGTTTTAGTGGGAGAACGACCCGAGTTATCCTGGACCGCCTACGAGGTTGCTGTCGCCCCCACCGTAGGACTTTTTGAGAGGAGGAAGGTGGGAAGTTCGGGAGTCAGACATACCTGGGGTGGAGGCACACACAACCCCGGAGACCCTCACCTGGTTTAGCCCGCCGGTCATGACGGTTGCCGGGATGTGGCCGCTGGGAAGAACCCAACTTCGAGGAGCCACAGGTGAGAGTTGGGTACAAGTTAGAGGCGGCCAAAGGAGCATTCACCACCTGTACGAGACAAATGGAGCGACCGAATGCTATCTGTGTGGTGCTCCCCCTAACTAGTACCCCTACACCCCCCTGCCCGAGTAAAGTCGATTTCACACTCTGGGCACCAGGCCTCTCACAAGCTAATAGTCCTCATCGATTAAGACGAGCATGGACGTAGTTGGACGTAGGTGCCGTGGTTTTAATTGCGGAGCTGCAACTCGCCTTTTTTTCTGGCTGGCCGTCCAATGAGGAAGTGCGCAATTTCATTGTCAAGTTTTGTCTCCGTTTCGCTTTCTCTTCCTCCTGCTTACGTTTACAAGAACTATCTCTATCCTTCGTCCCTATAAGTATATCCACCATTTCATATCGAACCCTGAATGCCCGGTAAGGATTACTTATACGACCAGCTAAACAGGATACGGGAATAGGAAAACCCCGCCTAAGTGCAAAAGGTGGCCCTTGCACATAATTCCAGGAAGGGTACATATTCTCTTGTCCTAACCCTAACAGCAGCCCTGACGTAAACCTAAACCTGAGCCCTAATCTTAATCCTAACCCTAAAATAAACCCTCAACATGCTCTTAAAATTAACAGCAACCTTAACTATAAACGTAACCCTAACTTACTTTAACGCCAAACTTAATCCTAGCCCTATTTTTCCTCGAGTTTGGCGCAGAGACACCTGTATTATGGGCGGTTCCTGCTCGCAGGTCCTGTTTAGGGAGCCATATAAGTCACCCTTTCCAAATGCCCGTGTGACGAGGCCAGGTACTTTAGCACACAACTGCGCTTTCAGCCCCACACTTTAAGTTGTAAATGAATGCGCATGCCCTGAGTCTGAAGTGCGCCATTTTTCCGGTACCGCTTCACCCTATTTGAATCTGATGAAAGCGTGTCCTCCCTGACCGGCTTCGCAGTCTCTCTCTCTCTCTCTCTCTCTCGCTCTCTCTCTCTCTCAGCTCTCTCTCTCTCTCTCTCTCTCTCTCTCTCTCTCTCTCTCTCTCTCTCTCTCTCTCTCTCTCTCTCTCTCTCTCTCTCTCTTTCTCTTTCACACGCCTGCAGTGCGTCCTTTTTACGGCACGTAATGCATTTACGCTCAAGGTCATGTCACCGGCAGTAACAACATCGCCAACGATTGTTAAGTGTATGGAGTGTATGAGCTATCAGCCACCTGTTCGCGGCCTAGCAGATGCGCCTTTTGGAGCTTGTAACAGAAACGCAAACTACAAGAATAAGTATACCTCGTTCTTTTGGTCAAAACAACAACAACAACTTATGCGTATTCTAGTGGTTGCTGCCTCCTTAGAAAGATAAACAGTTAGCACCAGTAAACCATCGCTCGACCACACACGGCTGAACTCGAACTCAGTTATTCATTAGGTCAAGGCTGACGCACTGTCAACCCAAATCAAAAACACTAACAGTCATTAGGAAGTAGGAATAAAGGATCTATTCTGGTGGCAGGATACAGGCATTCTGGCCTTCCATTTCGCTTTCGCCTGTGATCTCGTGCGCTTCATCCCGGGTTTACAGCGACTCCACGCGAGACAAGATCCAGTTGACCACCCCTCTGCGCGTACAAGGTGCGGACACATGAGCTAGGTCAGGCGACCGAAATTGTCGACGTGACAATTAAGAAGAGCATTGGCGAAGCTGTAGTTCTCGGGATGCCATTACAAACCTACGCCTACGTGCGACTTCAACTTGAGGGTGGGCGCATGTGCGCAATATTTTTTTTCGGACGCACATCGTGCCGACCGTGTCGACACCCAATTGTTTTTGTGTCTACTGCCTTTCTCCTAGGGATGTTTTTGGACGATCTGCACGCACCCCCTACCCTCCCCTCCTCATACTGATGCAGCCAACTGCGCACAATGATTGGCAGGATTAAGGAGGGCACGTAAAATAAACTTTGCAGGAGAGGCGTTTTGAACTTCAGCCTTCACTAAAGTCCCAGCCTTTTAAAAGATAGTTCTGATGGGTTTAGCCCGCAGTCCGACAAACTGTCCGATAAGGATGCATTTGCTGTGTGATGGCTTTTAACTGTATGGCTTCGAAAATCGATTTATCAATGTCAAACTATGCATATCGTATAAAAAACATGCCATTACCTGCATTAGGCATGGAAACTCAGGGGAAAAAGGGCCAGAATGTGTTATATACCTTACGTTAGGAAGGATTAGCTAATCTAGTTTGCAACTTGCCTAAATGCAGCACAATTTCACAGTTCTATCACACAAATTGCATTCTACAGATTGGACGAGCATCTGTCCTGTCACGTGCGTAAACAGAGATAAGGCTAAAAAGCATTCATACAGTATGCAGTTTTCGCACAAAGTTCGATGTATGTGTATGTTCGGCAATAGTCATATTCTATACCCAATGCGCTCTCCATAGAATTTAATGCTTGAATATAACATTTCATCGTTAGGAAATATCCTAATTATCACTAATGTTGAGACGCTCGCACGAATAGCCGTATGTGGTTCAGCAGCCTTAATTTTGTGAATGATGCCTACAGGGCATCATGTACCATGATGTAAATGCATGCTACTATGTCTTAGGCGTCTCGCCTTTATCTGTGAAAATGTAAATCACGTGCCTTGGGAATCTTCTGTTAAAATTCTGAGCACTAATTGTGCTTGAAGGTCCGTATCATGCTTTAGAAATGCATTAAAACCTGTGTGTTTCTTTATTGTAAATGTCTCGTTTTAAGAGAGGAAGACTTAAATTTAAATTAATAAATGAAATGAAAAGTTGAAAAAGCCCTTTTGAATCATGATTAAAGCGTTCCTCATTCTGAAAATCCGGAAAAATATCCACCAGCTAACAGATTTTTCTACGACTGTTGGACAGAGCCCACCAAAAAAATACTCTCGCTAAATAACTGGACATAGACTATGAGATAGCTAATGATGAGCTATCCTGCCAGCCAATCGTACGAGGTTGCTCAATTTGTTTTTTGAAGAAATTCTTGTAGATTATATCGATGCTGTATGAATTCTCTTGTCTGGTACAAAGCTCCAGGGTCTTGTTTTTATTTGCAGCTTATATTATAATGCAACTTAGTTTTTATCTGCCGTCATAATTTCTCGCCGAAATAAAGTCAAACTTAAAACAAGAAAAGAGCGTTTCTTTTTCTTTTCTTAGCTATGTTCTGTGTGTCTTCTTTGATTTAACGTGTTTGTATCCCATGAAGCATAAGCTGAATTCATTTGACCCAATTGGGAAAATCTAGGCAGCCTCGGCGGGGTTCGAATCCACTGATTTATAAGTGTCATTTTGCACAAATAGGATTGCTTAGATGGGGTTGTAATATTATGTAGAAAAAACCTAATCCTAAAATACTACTAAATGTATAACAGCCCCAAACCACACGTATTTTAGCCGCCTGCATAGGTCTCGTCTGTTAGAAAGTGGCTTATTAAGTGTTAGGAAGTTTTTCGTTTCGCATGCACAAATAGGGAATTCAAAGGTGACTCATCTACATCTCCTACATCCTTAAAAATAAAAACTCTTTCTTAGAAAATACTCCACAATATAAGATTTTCCATAATTTTGCAATAATTACATTTCATAAATTTTGCTGGATTAAAGATTGTCTTTAATGCAGAAAAGTTTCTAATTATTCACATTTTCAAGCCCATGAAATGCCGTTCAAGTAACTTCTTATATTTAAACTGTTTAAGTTCTGCGAATATTCTCATGTTAAACTCGAAGAGTCCAGTCGGCAAACAAGTGTTTTCGGTAATTCTTCATAAGGCCTGTTAGATTACAAAATATGAGGGGTTGACAGGGTCTATAAGCATCTACTTGTTAATATCGATAAACGTACCCGTAGTAGAAACAATAAACTACCTCGGTGACGTTATTCGGGATCTGAACTACCAGATAAGTATGCCCATGAAAATCCTTAGAGAACTAATTATGCGATGTACACAAAACACTCAGTTCCTCTGCAATGGTCAGCTATACAGACAGAGTCGGTTTTGCACCCGGTTCACCACTTGGATCGTTTCTCGCAAATGTTTTGATGGGCAAGCTGGAGTAAACGAGTCAAAAGGACACCATCAATGAACTCGAGTTTAACGCTTGGTATGTGGAGGATATCTTCTGCCTGACGGATCATAACGACGACACAGACACCCTTTTCCGGAATTTGAACAGCGTGCAGCCCTCGCTCAAGTTTTCTGCAGAGTCAGGGGTGGATAAAAAAAATAGCGTTCCTCGATGTCCTTCTACATAGGCAAGAGGACGGGTCAATTCAGTGAGGGGTATTCCGAAAGAAAACCTGGCGGGACAATACATTAATTCTCACAGTTTTGTTCCCCAGAATAAAAAACGAAATTTAGTCCAGGGACTGGCAGCTAGAGTGCGACGCAGTTTCTCTCCTGAAACTGTCAACGCAGAGCTCCGGCAGCTGCAGAACATGCTTAGTGAAAATGGATAACCAGAAAGATTCATCCTCCAAAATATTATTGAGCGCACCGCAAAACCTACCACCTTAACTGCAGAAATGAAAGACGTGTTCATAACACCGCCCGTCGTAAAGGATGCAACTAGCGAACTAGCAAGAAAACTTCCGAAGACAGCGATCACGAGCCCTTCCCCAAGGCAAACCTACGGCTGTTCGTCACGAATTCTCCCCTCCTACATGTGGAAGGTAAAGACGACTCCCGCTGCAGGCCACTTCGATGGGTATTTATGCTTTCACTGGCTCCTGTGGAGCGGGATACCTTGGCCATACAACGAGGCACCTGAAAAAGACGGTACGTGGGAACATACCTGCCTGACTAGGAAAAGGTGAAACTAGATCGATCTCGAGTTCTAATCTATACTAACCACCGAGTCGATCACAAAGAAGCCTTTCAGATTATTTACCGCACACCAGCCAACTACTCTAAAGGCCTACGCTAACAGCCGAGGCCGTGTCTATACGACTAGCGAAACCAGTGCTGTGCTCTCAGAAGACGCTAATACAGGCACTCTCTTCCGTGGCCAACTACGACTTCGGGATTGTTCACACCCCGCCCCAAGCCCTGCCTACAATTGTTCATTGCGCGCACCTGACAGTGATGTTCACCGCCTGTACTCGACCTCCGAAAATCTCCCACTCCCCTACCCCCAGTCCCATTGACCCAAAAACGCCGACCTCACCATGCAGGCGGCGTGGAAACGATCGATATTAACAAATAGACCCTTATAAACCCTATAAACCTCTCTTTTTTGCATTACCCTTGTAATCGTACAAGTCGGAGGAAGAAGTATCGTAAAAAATTTTGCCACTGGACTTTTCAACTTCTTATATGCCTGTTTATTATTGCTTCGTAGCACCTGGTGTATATCCCCTGCATAATGTTATGAGATATGCGTGAAGCCGAAATGGAAAGTTTGTAGCCCCTATTTCGGAATCCATAAAAGCAGATCAGGTTCAAAATTAGCCGGTAAGTAAAGAAATCTGTACACAGTAAGGAACTCTTAAATTTTAAAATATTAAGACGTACTTCAATAAAAGGAGGGCAAGAAAGAATATCTTCGGACATCTTTTCTATAAAATACATTTCTATTTCAAAGGCCATCGAAAATCATTGGAAACACACCATACCACACATGTGGCCAAATTTTACAAAACGTTTGTGAAAGCGAGTGGAAATGCGTACAGTAAAAATTCAGCATCACGACGTGAATTAGATATCTTTGGAGGATGGTATATGTTATTCCTTATTACAATCCTACTTATATATGTCTTTCAAACTAAAACTCTAGTTTAGAATTTCGGTTCTCATGCGATACGACAACTATGCAGGTTAAGTGACAGCTGTCTCTATCGCTGTTTCTCAAACACATTTTTTTACCTCGGCTTCTGGTTTTTTTGATTTGCACGCATACTTTTGCAATCCTCCCGAAAACAATATTTTTCCTCTTTACCTTGTTTTGCTTCGTAGTAACGTCCCTTCGTTTATGAGAAAGAAGGGATTTCTCATACAGGATTATCTCGGACGTTCAAACCACCCTGTGACCATTTGGTATGCAAGCGGTCAGCTTGCGTTGAGTGAAAATTCACCGGTTTGATTATGCGCAGCAGTTGACAATATAATTTATTCTGATGCTTAATTACCTTCGTAATTTCATGTATTCTCCATCTGTCCTAGTAGAGTGCCAGTAGCGTTTTGTAATTTAATGAAATTTTCAGAACCAGTGATGTAATTTTAATATAAAAGAGAAAGTTCCAGTCGCAGTAGTAGTAGTAGTAGTAGTAGTAATAGTAGTAGTAGTAGTAGTAGTTGTTGTTAGGATAGCAAAATCAGTAACTCTCCCAACTTAAGTATTAACGTTGGGCGCCTTTCTTTAGAACTAAAATATGGTTAATTTGGCACCTGAGCAGGAAAGGAACTGCCCTAGCTTCTTCTGTTTTATTTGCATAGGCATGACGACATCTCATTTGTACCACGGGAAGAACTTGTACACCGAGATCAGAAGAACTCACCGAATAGCTTGGCGTCGTGTCTTATTAAAATTTTGTCTTATCAGTGGGTTAAACTTTAATCAGAAATAATAAATTAAACTCGCCAAATAACCAATTTTCCCAGTTAGCTTTGGGGCACCCACTTCACATGCGTTCCGTTGGCGAAATCAGCCTCCAAACCACCGTAGCGGAAAACACTTTGATTTCTTCCACCTTTTATTTCAAAGTTTTCCACGGCTAACCAAATGATCATGAAATGCACTATTGCATGTCCGGTTATAGAAGTTGCCTAGCACGAGTACCACCCATTGACCTAGCATGGTTGCGAAACGGCTTATGCTTGCTTTTATTCACACCGGAGCCGAACCGGAACCATCAAGGATGACGAAGAAATGATTGGTACATTTATGAAACTCGTATTGGATAATAGCTTGCTTGAAGAAGAAGAAGAATAATAATAAGACTAAGATTCGATAGCTGGAACAAGAAGTTTATTGGTCTGGCATTTCGAAGTCTCACTTAAACCCACCTCTAACCCGATCGGTAGTTCCCTTCCACCATAGCTCATACTGCCGAGCAAAGCAGAGAGGATAGCGACGCAGTGGTAGAGCGTTGAACTGCTTCAGGCTCAATGGCCAAAGAACGTGGCTTTGAAATCAAGGCCATCAAAATTGGGTGTTGATATGATTGGCTGATGACAGCTTGTAAGCCAGGAATGAGTGTCCTGTTCTCTCTTGCCTTTGTCGTTATCCCCATTTATACATAATTTTCATGTTTTTCTGTTGAACATGCAGGCTTATTCAGGGTCTCAACTTTTGTGGTTGAATTTCTCGGTAAAGCACTGACGCCCTGTTGACGCCCAGACTACTGTCGCAATGAGGGCCCACCCCTGCTACAAAGGTTGATTGTGTCCCTGCACGAAACTATAAGTTCTCGTCTGCCCGCCGTCATTTAAACGACATAATCTCCCCCCAGCACTGCAGAGGCCCTGATATCGAGGCAAAGCACTTTTAGGGGGCTTATGCAAACCACAGCGTTCTCTCCACCAGTCCTACCAGAGCTCATTACCTGCTACTATGATAAATATGATTCTTCTTCTTCTTCTTCTTCTTCTTCTTCTTTTACCATGCTGAAAGGCTAGACTAGGATTTCCTTGGTTTCTCTCACTCGATTTCTGAATATATTTCCTTGTCTTGTGGCTAAAGTGATAGGGTATTGAGCTCAGTCATCCGCTAGGCATTTCAGGCAAAAGTGCATACTGCAAACTGAGATTCCTGGTGTGAATATGTTTCCAATGGGCAAACCCTGAAGTCACGAGCTGACATCGTCTTCTGAAGAATCGAGGATGGAACTGAAAAGAGTCCAGTATGAAAATTGTAATCGATCCAAGAACCGTAGCAACAAAAGTAGTGGCAGCAACAGAAGCAGCAGCAGTAGAAGTAGCAATGTTTATGATAGTAGTAGCATGTTTATCTGAACAACTCATTTTTATGTGACATTAAGAGTAAACTTGACAATAAACACCACCTGTCAAGTGCCTGATGGTTGAACTCAGTCAGTCGTAATGGTTACTTCTTCATGTGGCCTCAGTGGCACTCTCACGCATGTGAGATCTGAGTCATTCACCTCTTAGTGCATAAACCTGGTGTGATTTTCGAGGGCTGGGTAGTGTGTGGCATGTCTAGACAGTCTGAAATGGTCTGTCAGCCACTTGCGCCCCATCACTAAACCAGGTGACAGATTGGCTCGAGTATCGGACTGGTGCCTTGGCAGAGCAAAGAGAAAGTGATGTAAACTATGGAGACTGCGACCACAGGGCACTCAGTACATTTTTCTCCCTGTAGAAAAGCTGACGCGCTTGAAGTTATCCGGGCGCGCTAAAAGCTGTTGGTTGTAAGGCTGCCAACTAACGGTATACATGGATTCTCCTACCAGGACGAAAGTCAGGCTGCAATTGATTATTCTGAATTTCTTCTTTATGCCACTCACCCTCAGATGGGGTCCTTCGAACCATCGCCTTGTCTCTATAATAAACCTTGTCCAGCATGCGCAGACCAAGCGTGTCTGGCATGCGTATACGGGCTATTTAGTTTCGTCCGTCACTGCGTCCGATACCATCTCCGGTCGTATTGACTCTGTCTAGTCACTGGACCCAGGTATGTTAGGGGGAGTGAGTTCGGTAGAGGCAGCGCAAGTATGCTCTCAGCTCAAATTAATTCATGGTGTGGTATATGGTGGACCTCCTTACACGAGACAATCGCACTCTCAGTAGACGTAGTAGTAATCATAGGAGTAGCAGTAATATTTTTAGTAGTATAATATAATAGTAGAAGTGTTTATATCGGAACGGCCCCAGGCACTGTGGTCTTCTTATTTAGCGAATCCCTCACTATAGAGAAGAATGATTAAAGGTTGTAAATTTTTAAAAGCACTCACAGGAAAGCGCCCGGTTAGTGTTGGGAGCTCAGTGGTTTCCGGATGGGAGAGGTTGCTGATCTTCAGGAAGGCTTTTGATAGTCATCGTAAGCATGAGGTAAATATCCATTCGTTAAAAGTTTTGAATGCGCTGCGCACGCTACCTTAACCTCTTTCTTCGTAAAATGCAAAATATTTCGAAGCACCTATTAGTTATCTGCTATAACATCAGCCAAGAGTGGTGAAGTCCCGAATTCCCACCTATTTTAAACAGCAATGTTGTTGCATTCTGCCTTCGATCTGACATATTTGATATATCCTAAAAGATATTTGTCTTCCTGTTGTTTGTTGTTGCATAGCGGATTAGTGTGTTGAACTCTACTCACATAGTGCGTTTCGTGTTCCTTTATCCAGACGCTCACGTAGTAAACGAAAGCGTTCTGTAGATGAACAAATAATTCAACCGAATCCAGCTCTAAAGCTGGTGCATCAATTTAAGCAGAAAAAATCCTACGTACGTATTACACAACAAAACAGGGTGCAGGAGCGGATAAACAGTAGAAATTAATGTATTGGAAGTGAAAGTAGCCAGAAATATGCTTAGTCGCAGGTTTAGCAGCCGTCAACATACGTGAAGTACCTTAAACTCCTCGTTAATGGGAAGACTTCTGCAAACTAAATGGTCGACTGTGCTCTTGACTTGGAGAGTCGGCGAAGGGCTTTGCTCCGATCGAGAAGGTGCAATCTTTGAACCAATAAGTTTAATAGCCTTACGTTTCGGATTCTCTCTCAAACTCATCATCAGAGACTGTGGCGGACCTTTATTGGCGACTGTCTCTGATGATAGGCTTGAGTGAGAATCCGAAAAGTCAGGTCAATCAACTTCTTGTTCCAGCGATCACACCTTTTTTTATGAATTAATTCCTGGAATTCACCTGTTCGCTTCTATCAGCAAGGCCTTCGCTAATTGACATCAGCCCCGGGGCCGATGCCGTGCTTTCCTGTACAGTCAAGAGGTGCCTGTTGGGCGTTAACAACCGTAGCATGTTGAGCAGTCGCATAATGTCGACAAGCCTTTCATGCATTTTGCCATTCACGAATAACTCCTTGGGGCGTCAAAGCGGTTGCTTGGACTTTCTGTTCCAATTAGGGCTATGCCAGAGGCTGCAACCTTCCGGATTCGTATTTTCCTGCGTTACTTATGATTTTTTCTACCCAACGAAGTACCTGTATTTTATCCTACTTCATTCCAGTTCATCGTTTTTTTAAATCTATTTTCATCCTTCCTAACCACATAGTAGATACCTAATTAAAACCCTTCTGGTAAGCACGAAAGTGCGACCGTGGTTTCTGACGATGACCACCGTGTACTCCAGAGAGTGGTGGACCAAGGGCCGGTGAATTCTGCGTTTTTTGATTTATATTGATAGTACACTTACGCAGCAGCTGCCAAACACTCTTCTCTCACCCTCATGGGCTTGGTCAGACAGATTTATACATTAACCGGCTATCTACTGGAAGTAAGTTACTAAGAAAGGGCCGCACTGCTCCCTTTAAAATAGTCCATATTTTGGTCATTAGTGTTTTATGCCCCGGGAGATTGTCAATATCCCAGTGAACTCCCACAGCATCTCCTACAAGTAGCGTACTGTTACGTACCAGTCTGCTAATTTGCCTTCCAAACCGATATGCACGTACTCCCGGTTACACATAGTAGGGTTCTAGAATTTTCCGGCAGTTGAGACACGACCAGCCTAAATATATACAACGGGGTTCACAGCTGATGGTGCGCTATATTGCGTCGCCAGGCTAACTCGGCCACCTGCCGAACACATAAGTGACCCCATTCGATAGTAAAATCTCTATTGGCTTCTGCTTGATCCTCGCCTCCTGAATGCTACGACACTTACCAGCCACGAGGCCTGCTGTTCTTCTTTCCTGGATATAAGAGGAGAAATTGCAGCTATCCGAAGCATTTGGAGAGAAATATTGTGGCCTGTGCTTTTTATGAACAGCTCCCTCAGTTTCGCGGAAAATCTCGTCCTCATATTGCCTAATTTGGCGTCTTTGAATCCTCTATGATTATTGTGTAAGAATAAATAACTGGGGCGTAAAAGAAGTAAAGATATAGTCTTAGAAGTTTTTAGTTTTCGGTGCCGGTATCTTGCAGACAGTCATGAATAATACGGCGATCCAGATGTTATCGCTAATAGTAACTTCAAAATTAGCATATTGCTAATGATGTCTGAGACTCTTTAGCAAAAGTTAGATACACTGCGTCTACTGTGAATAACTGCTTCACAAAACTTTTCGCTAACACTGACGGTTCGAAATCATTTTCACTGTAGGAGTCACATTCAAATGCAACTGTCGCATCCTATAAGATAAGGCATAAATGAGTTTAAAGAAATTCTTCAAAATTAACACCGAACTAGCAGGCTGTAATATTGAAGACATTTTTATCTCAAAGGCAAGGAAACCCATAGGGTTTAAGAAGTTGAGTTTGGCAAAAGTACGCTTTTGATTATTCATAATCAGGCCTTAACAACAATATAAGGGAGGGTAGAGTAACAACAGTTTAAACATTCAATAAGCTGTAAGTACGGGAGAGAGGATTGAGGTCGTTCAGAGGTCAGGGGTTATAGTCTAGTCCTATAGCCAGAAACGAAACCTAGTCCGCTGCCTCACTAACCGAGCTAGGAGAATATGTACTCCAGATACGCTGGAAAAAGAACTCGCCCTCATACAAAACACCCTCCGAGAAACCGGCTTTCTCGAGAAGTTTATCAGTAAGTATATGGAGGAATGTACCCCAAAATCAGACGTGCCAACGACTGGGAAGAAGGACTTATTTCTCACATTTTCTCACATTTTCGAGGGGATCAGGCGAGCGAACTTGTACATCGTCGCTTACACACTGCTATCGCGCGCTCGTATCCAGCCGCTAATTGAAGGCTAGTGTTCTCAAGGACTCCACTTCTTCGCCTTGAAGGCAAGGATAGAGTACCATTTCAGACCTCTTCAATGTGCATCTGCACCTTCACTTGATCCTGTGGAGCAGGATATATTGATCGAACAACTAGGCGCCTATCCAAGAGGATGTGAGAGCACCCTCCTGCCTGGCTAAATCAAGGCACTATAAAATCCAGCTCAAACGCAAATGTGACCCATTTGGTTGACAGCGGTCACCGGGTCGACATCAACCAAGCATTCCGACTAATCTATAAAGTGCCGACGAAAAACCCCAAGTTCCTGCATCAGCGGATACTTGCGACGGCAGACGCAGTGCCATACGGTCGACCAACCCAACTTTGTGCTCGCAAAAAGCATTTGTAGTGGCCCTAAGGCTCCCTTGGCCGAAAACAAACTCGACATCTGCGTTCACGCCTCCTGCCACGTTGCATCACAGTGACGAAGCGGTAACCTAGATAATTGCCGTACCCTTTCCCCTCTCCTCCCCATCCCTCGCCTCTATAGGACTAGACTATAACCCATGACCCCTTAACGCCCTCAACCCTCTCCTCCATACTTACTGCTTATTGGAATTTTAAACTTTTGTTAATCTACCCTCCCTTGTATTATTGTAAAGGCCTGATGATGAATAATCGAAAGCGTACGTTCGACAAACTGGAGTTCTTAAATGCTTATATGGGTATCATCGCTGAACCCATAGGACATATAAAAGTTAACAGAAAAAAGATCTGCTTAATTACTAAACTATGCACCCCCTAATAAGGTGATCCGATTAAGCCTTATTGCAAGTAGATAATACTTTGATGTATATATGAGTTCTTCTGTCGTAAATTGGAGTCAGGTTTTCAGAATACGCAAATTTGCGGAAAATAATTGCCTCAAGATAGTCCGAGGCACAGTAATATCCAGTAATCTCATATGGTACAACAAAGCAGAGATTTTAAGGCATGTCAGCTTGTGAACGCTAGTGAAAAAAAAAAACTTATTCTCGTTTCCTGAAACATGTTTTTGTTCACCTCATTAATAATGAATACTTTGATAGACGAGAAGACTGACAAGAAAAGACCATAGGAGACAGTATCAAACACATTTCTCACCGAAAAGGGCAACAAAGAAATGATCATGTCTTCTGCGGTAATAACGGTGGTTCAGAGGTGACGGCCGTTCTACTGGTAATAGTCAGCTTTATCTTTTGTCTGCGAAGCAGACATATTTGACAAGTTTGTTTAGTTTCAGGGGTTACTCGAAGGCGGTGACCAGATGTTCTCTCGAGAAGATGACAATCTGCATACAATCGATTTAGCTCCGCTAGCTAGAGATAAAGGAAATTGTAGAGTCCAGAATTTTTATGAACATTCGCCGATTCTGTATACATAAGCCATGTCCTTCCGACAGATGTGCGTTTACCTCAGCAATCAGTTGAAGCACACACCCGAATGAGCGTTTCGATAACGTCCTTCAAGCCACGGAGGCCTATAGACACTAATAAGACTGTTCAGCAGACAACTTGTGTTTTAGAGAAATGCTTAAGTAACGTTCAAAATGGAATCTAAAATCAACAAGTGTTAGTAATAAATACAAAGAGAGTAAAGTAACTATTTATGGCATACTTAGCCTCAACGGTCAACCTACCATCCCCCGCTACCTCCCAAATGCTGGGCCGGGAAGAAGCGAGATTTTAAATAGTTCGTATCCAGTTTAACGCTGCACTTCTTGAGTCACGGTCGTACCGTCAATCGGCAACAAACAGGAACTGGACATCCTGCGTTCCATTCTCTTTTGGGGAAACCCTTCTCCCTTAATGATCGCTCGTGTCTATGCAAGAGTTCTAACCGTGGTTTTCAAGCAAAAAAATAGAACGCTCTCCGTAATTAGTACGATCAGTTAACATAACCCACGTGGGTCCTCCAATAACCTCATTTTTAGCATTTTGGTAAGCAGGTCACAGCGGACGTGTTTGATGAGATTAAGTAAACCGTCCGCCTCATCTGCTTGGAACTGCATCCTGCGTACCTGCGTAGTAGTAAGTCTTAGATGAGCATGCACTGATCTGACCTGAAGCGAGGGGCTGAGGACAAGCGGAGATTGGACAGTATTTTTGCAATTCGTGAACCGCTTCTCGACACTTTAGAGGCCCATAAAATGCGACTGTCCTCCATCGTATAACCCTACTTAACGGAGATGGAAAAGCCCCTCTTGGAGTTTTGGCGACAGTTTCGGAATTATTGACATGCTCGATGACGTCAGAAGGCTCTGCCCCACAATACCTATTCTTCAACCTTTAGAAGCCTGTGGAACCTTCCTGCTGTTACTACTGAAGTTTGGAACCGCTTACTCGACAGTTAAATATTCTTTTTCTGTTATTCAGAACACCGTCTCACCGTTCTACTCCAAATGATTGACGAATTTTTGGTTTAAGCGCGTACAGTAGCTGGTTTAGAGGACTAAAAAGAGGTGACGTTGTGCTAAATTCCAGTGAAATAAGGATTCGGATTTTTGTGAAGATTAGAGTTTTTGTTAGGGTTTGGGTTAGCGATTGGATTAGGAAAAGGGACTATTTACGCTTCTTTGAATTAACAGTTAAGTCGACTCTATCACGTGGATGGAGGGGCGTTTCCATCCCAGTTTTCTGTCCAGGGCTCATTAAAGCGGTTCCGACTCTTTATTTTTACTCATAAATATTCAAGTTCGATCTAGGGGATACACAGCAAACAATGACAGATAAAAGGTGCCAACAGGCCTTTTTAACTCTGCACTCCCAGTAATTTATGAATCAATCAGCCTTCCGGGGCGAGAAGAGGCGAGAAGACGACTACGACGCCGCAAAAACTCTTATTGGTTAAAGTTACAATAATTTCAATTCAAAAATTCAAAAGAAAATATGGTTAGTATAAGTTCGTTTTCAATAAATTCCTTTCAAGCGTGTACGTTTATATTGATATGTAAATAAGTACAAATAGGTGGGCAATTAAAAAATTTGTTATAAGAATTTCACCATCAGGTGAGAGAGCACCAGGCGAGGCCTATGAGCGCGAAGAACGACGCAGGAAAAAACTGAGGTGAATTCGGCAAGGACAAGTCGAACATAAAGGTATTGTTGGGCAGAGCATTCTGACCTCGTATAGTATGCCAATGCTTCTGAAATTGGCATTGAAGCGCCAAAAAGAGCGTACGCAACACCCTCAAGAGTGATTTTCCATTAATTAGGGTCATATGAAAACCTTTGGATGACAGTCACATTTTATGAGCCTCTAAAGTGTCGAGAAGCGGTCCACGAATTGCAAGAATATTGTCCAATCTCCGCTTGTCCTCAGCCCCTCGCTTCAGGTCAGATCAGTGCATGCTCATCTAAGACTTACTACTACGCAGGTACGCAGGATGCAGTTCCAAGCAGATGAGGCGGACGGTTTACTTAATCTCATCAAACACGTCCGCTGTGACCTGCTTACCAAAATGCTAAAAATGAGGTTATTGGAGGACCCACGTGGGTTATGTTAACTGATCGTACTAATTACGGAGAGTGTTCTATTTTTTGCTTGAAAACCACGGTTAGAACTCTTGCATAGACACGAGCGATCATTAAGGGCGAAGGGTTTCCCCAAAAGAGAATGGAACGCAGGATGTCCAGTTCCTGTTTGTTGCCGATTGACGGTACGACCTAGACTCAAGAAGTGCAGCGTTAAACTGGATACGAACTATTTAAAATCGAGCTTCTTCCCGGCCCAGCATTTGGGAGGTAGCGGGGGATGGTAGGTTGACCATTGAGGCTAAATATGTCATAAATAGTTACTTTATTCCCTCTGTCTTTGTTGGTAATACTTGTCGACGTGAGTTACTTTCAATCTGAGCGGTACTTTAGCATACATCGGATCCAGAACTTGTCCTCTGCAACTCTACATCATGTTATCGATATGTACATTCAGGTTTTCGCGCCAGCTTATTTGCTAAGAGAATACATATGTGGCTTAAAATGACTGGGGCTGTTATTACCCTTGGAGGGAGAGATCCATTAAAAAGCACTGTCCTAGTGCTCTTTGGCCGCCAACATGCGAAAGACCACCACATTCGCCACAATTTGATTCGACTTATTCCAGGTCCGAATGAAGTTAGTGGGCTTAGAAGTGTCTTTAATTCCATAACATTCCTGGGCCTTACATATAAGACTCCATCTATCGGACTTAAATCGATTATGTGTAGATTTTACCGTCTCCTCAAAACAACAGCTAGTTGTTATCTTCGGTTAATGCCTGAAAATAAACAACCTTGTCGATATGTCTTCTCTTCAGACAAAAACTTAGGTCTACTCCCACTAGCAGAACTGCTGTCACAGCTACGCCGCCGCTACTTCTATCGGTTTGTTTTGTTTTGTTGCCCTTTTCAGTGAGGAATTCGCTTGACAAGGATGTCTTGTACGGCCACCTCAATAGGACACGGTAAAATAAACTGTCTACAAAACATTAGACTTTGCGCTAAATTCAAAGGAAGTTATGTTTTAGGATTGAGTTGAGAGTTAGGGTTAGATTTACGTTTGAGGTTAAGGTCAGAGTTGGGTTAAGATTATGCTTAGTTTAAGGGCTAAGGTTATTATACTGTCAACTGAAGGGTTTAATTTCAGCGTAGGGCTGGGGTTTATTTTTATGCTAGGGTAAGTGTTATCGGTAAAACATGAATATATTTACCGTACTGCTATTTTAAGCAGGTGGGGTGGTTTCTTTGCCCGTATCCTCTTTAAGCGACCATACAACGCATCCCTACCAGTCTATTAAACGTATCAGAAGGCCTTTTCTTGTCATTCTAATCTTCTCGCAAATTATTAATTATTAATGAGGTGATGAACCTAATATGTTTTAAAGGTGAATTTAGGTGAATGGAAACAAGTCTCTTCATTAGTGTTCACAAGCAGACATGCCCGGAAACCCCTCGAGGCAAATTCATTAGATGATAGGTTGTACGATAGGAGATTACTGAGAATAGAGCAGAGGGATATAATTGTGCCTAAGACTGCTGTAGGCAATATTTTCGGCAAACTTATGGATGTTAAAAACTTTAGTCGAATTCAGGGTAGAATAAATACCATAAATATAACAGTGTGGCTACGTAAAAACGGGCTGAAGAAGGAATGAAAATGCAGTTTTTAGGGGCCTTTGACATTCAGGCGACTGGAACGACATTTTATGCGATGATGCATGTACAGTAGATGACCTAAATCATACAAAGTCATGAGCGGAATTTATATGAATAGACAAGCGTACATTTATTCTGTTTTTTATTTTTTGACAGGATTAAGGGTCTAAAAAGCCTTATACTAAAGAAAACTGCATTTTCCGTTCACTTACTTGAAGGAAAACAAGCAGGGTTAGAAATTTGCTGGAAATCAAAGACGATCAGAAACTAATTATAATCAAATAACAGAAATATCAATACAGCATGATATGCTTAAGCTATCACCTGACAATTTATTTAATTTTTTTCATCAAATTTTAAGGGATTTTTTCCGTTTTCAGAACTTGTCACTCTTTTCGGAAATTTAGTATTTCTCGACAAAATAGCATTACTTTTAACATTTCCTTTAAGCTGTAAATTCGCTTAAAGTTGTTCATTAATATTTCAAAGTTTTGGTATAAGATTTTATGCCGGTTTATGAGCTATTATCAATCATTAGTAAATTTCGGCATTTTGCATCTGTTAGGTGACAGACTGTATGCGTGTCCCATGGAATGGTGCTAATGCAGATCATAGGGTTACCTTGCGGTACGTGACAGTTTTCTGGTTGAATTAACCGGGCGTCCACAAGCGTATCTCTGCGAAAAAGCATATGAGTAAGAGGTTTGTTCGAAAAATCCTTTTTGGTGCAATGCGAAACTATAAAGGGAGGGGACATGTAGGTGTGTTCCTAGGTCATAGTTGAGGTCAAATGAGATTGATTATTTCCGATCTAGCTTGCTAACAGAACGGAATTTGAGTTTGTCTCCCTGCCTTGAACCGCTAGCCGGTGGTCTTTGCAACGGTCACATAGTGATTAACTCTCACTTATGGGAATTATTATCGACAAAAGCTGAACAGACTGGATTCAACATATCCAGTTAATTTACGACCTTTAGTTAGCCGGAGAACAATAGTTCTTGGTTTACCTTCTATGGTTTGCAGTTAGAATATCAGCTTTACTAGGGCTCAACCCCTCAATTTTGCTGGCCTGGAACTGCAGCGTATTTAAATGAGTATGAAAAATAACGAAGAATGTAAATTTCGGTGGGAAAATACAGTTAATTTGTTATCTTATGAAATTTTAACCGAACTTCTGAAATGCGCTTGGATTCTAAAAAAGTACTTACGTAGGGATGTAAGATTGCATATCGTTCAGACTAGGTCTACAATACTTCGGTCAAATTAGGATATCGGCCTTTGGATGAAGTTTCATCTGGTGCCCTGCAAAAATTATACTATTAAAATGATTACTAAAGTAGTATGCATTTTCTGCATTTTATTTTCGATGCTCTTATCAAAGCAAATAGACTTTATAGAAAACATGCATGAAAATTTTCTTTCTTATCCAAATTTGGCAGCCAACTGTACCTTGTTTAAATTTTATACGTTAAGATGGGATATCTTTCGGTTTCAAAAAAGTTTCTAATTATCAGGTTTTTTAAGACCGTGAAATTTCCATTCATAGTACATTATATCCATCCATTAATTACTCTTGCCTATAAAGTATAGAACGTGGTCCCCATCCATTACAAAATTTTCTTAGTAGCATGCGACTTCTTTCCTGCTAGCATAGAGAAATGTGTGATTTTCTTTAGAAAGAATGTATACAGCACGTAGAAGGGAAACCCTTAATGCAAGTGTAACGGCAAATTTGGTTCCAAATTATTCAGTGATTTATGAAGTTTTTCTTAAACAGTAAGATACCCTTTCTTGAAGTCAAAATATTTTAGGTAGATGTAATTTTTTACCGAATGAGTGCAAGAAGGAATATTTATCTGCATGTTTTCTAGAATATATAATTGAATTGCCACGGATACCGAAAATAAATGTAAAAAATACATAGTATTTAAGTAGTCAGTTTTAAAGAGCGCATTTTTTTGGTAGGCAGTCGATAGGCATCTCATTAAAAAGCCAGCATCCTTTTGTGACCCAGTAATCTATATTCAAGCCATACAGGGGAATATTTTCGAATCGAAAACACATTTTAGAATTTAGGTCGACCTTTTATCAGATATCACATCTGTCGTATGTTGTCTTATAAGGTCACTACATCACATATGATTGGTTTTCATTGCTGTAATAAAACACTGTGATCTTATAACTATAAAATACCTTGTTTAATAAACTGTTGACCTGAGATTATGGAAATGAAAAAAACGTGCTGCTTGCCTTGTCTGAAGAAAAAGCGCTAAACACGTTAAAGTTATGCTATCTCGGCTGCCGGAGAGTAGTATACCCAGGCCATAGTACCTATCACCAGTACTTCGTGAATAATCCCATATACTTGCATGTACAGTCAACATGTCAGAGAGAATTAGTTGTACTAGATGGATGAATACTCCGCATAGTAGAAGATTGATAGGGTCCTTAACGGTATCAGGGGATAGGGTCTGTGTGCGAGATAGTAAGCACCAGGATCGTCCTAAGCTGTCACTAAGCCTGCATTTTGGCCAAGAATCACCGCTGTTAGTGTTCTCTGGTCTGGTGGTGGGATGTTTTTGGCTTTGAATGGCAATTAACCTGCCGGATTCCTTTCCAACGATGATAACTGCTGATTAGATGCTTTGGTTAGGAAATTACAGTGTGTCTTGGTCTGCCTATTTCCAGCCAGATAAGAGAATGTTTGCTGATTATTTTGAAAAACACCAGGCCTGCTGGCCAATATAACCAGCTATGCAAATGGCAGTTCGACCGTCGATTTCGACGCGGTCCACCGTATGCTCCACACCAGATGAGTGCAGGGACGGTGACTTGCGCGTAAATTAGTTTTAAGTGATAGTAGCCTTGCGCTGCAGCTACCGCACTCTCTCCTCCTCCCCCCACCTGAGCCCGGTTTCAAGAGAGAGTCAAGAAACCAGAGATGGGAGAGGGCGCAGGTGGCTAGTGCGGCCACAGCCGCCCTGAGTGTGCCACCACACCTGACTCCGATCCCACGGAGTGGGAGTGCCATAAAGGCCACATTAAGAAGGAGCCATTGCAGCCTGACTATCAGTCCGCCAGTCAGCCACTCCACACAAAACACACATTGGGCTGACCACGCGGTCCGAGTTATCCCGTCAGTTGGCAACCTTCAAAGCCACGGCTTTTAGCGCACCGTGATAGTTTCAAGCGCGTCAGATTGTTTATAGTGAGGAAAATACGCTGAACTGTCGACCTCACTCTCTCCCCCATCCCCACAATCAGATAATTTCCGAGCCGGTCAGTTGTCTGATGCGGAAGCGGGCGCAGCTGCTGGTGACCTCGTCTACGTGTACTACGTACACGACCTGGCCCCCCAAACACAAGCACCTGGATTTTACACAACAGGGGGTTGAATGGCTTACATCTCACATGTGTGAGATAGCCAGAGGTCACGTTAAGAAGGAGCCATCGCAGCCTGACTCTCAGACTACCAGTCAGCCACTCCACACAACACACATTGGACTAACTGCGAGGTTTGAGTGTAATTGTCATTTGGCAAACTTCCAACCGCGGCGGTTAACGTTACCGCACACTCTTCTCCTCTTCCACCTGAGCCCGGTCTCACGACACAGGCAAGAAGACCGGAGATGAGAGAGCTCGCAGGTGGCTGGCGTGGCAAGAGCCGCCCCTGGGCGTACCACCACACGTGGCTCGGATCCCACAGAGTGGGAGTGCCATAAAGACCACATTAAAAAGGAGCCATTGCAGCCTGACTCTCAGTCCGCCAGTCAGCCACTCCACACAAAACAAACATTGGGCTGACCACGCGGTTCGAGTTATCCCGTCATTTGGCAACCTTCCAAGCCACGGCTTTTAGCGCACCGTGATAGTTTTAAGCGCGTCAGATTGTTATAGTGAGGAACATGCGCTGAGCTGTCGACCTCACTCTCTCCCCAACCCCCATCATCAGACACTGTCCGAGCCAGTCAGTTGCCTGATGTGGGAGTGGGCGCATTGGCTGACGGATCGGCGTACCCGTCTTCGCGCGCCACAGCACGACCTGGCCCCCATAACGCACACACCAGGATTCACAAACTCAGGGGATATGGAGCAACCATCGTCGTCTGACTCCCATTTCACCGGTCAGCCACTCGACACTCACAGCACATTCACTGAGCCGTCGGCGTGGTCTGGTGGAAGCGTCAGATTGGCAGACTTCCCAGCTACGGTTTCTAGGACACCATGATATACTCTGGTAAATGGTGATTGTGAGGGTGTTGTCGATGTATTGGTGTAGGTAGTGTGCGCTGATGTAGCTTAGCCTCCGGTGGTTTACCGGAGGTTGTCATGGAAGCGCATGTGTCCTAATAGGTCCATGTTGTGTGTAAATGTGCGGGAGCAGTGAGGACAGTGAAGGCGGGCGCGTCGATTGTATGTCGGAGCCCCAGGCACTGGTTCACCAGCCTCCGTGCGATGGATTCGCCGGTGACCGACCAGGCCGATGCGTGAGTTGAAGTTGCGGGTGCTGTGTGGGCAGGAGAAATCGGTAGAGGCTGGGAGGATGTCATTCATAGTAGTGGAGGTGGCAGGGGCGCTAAGAATGGCAGGAGCGGAGGGTGTGCATGATGTATCGGTGATGTCGGCATTGTAGTGAACTCCGCTGTCATGGATGTGCATATGACCGAATAGGCCCATGCGATGAGTGAATGCGCGAAGACAGTGAGGGCAGTGGAGGCGAAGATCTCTGCTGTGTGATGGTGCTCCAGGCACTGGCTCACCGGACTCTGTACGATGTATTCGCAAGTGACCGACCAGGCCGATGCGTGAGGTGAATGTGCAGTCGCATTGAGATACAGCTTAGGAGAGATTCCCCATCGCTGATGGTGGTGGTGGTGGTGGTAGTGAAGGCGAAGGCGGTGGTGGTTGCGGTGGTTGGGGTAACAGGCGATGAGTAGATGGATGTGGTCTCTGTGATGGTGGGATTAATGGAATTGATGCCAGGAGTGAGGGTGGGGGAGTCAGATGGAGGGTTGGCAGAATTTGACGTAGAAATTGGAATTGTCGGATTGTTGGTGCATTATGTCCAAGGAGTTCCAACCAGACCGATTCGCGCGCGGTAGATGCGTTGACAGCGCGGGCATGTTGGCAGGGCCTGGGCATTGGCGGTGTTGGTCCGGGGCGCTGGTGACTTTCGTGCCGCTCTTTTGGCCTTGGCGGTGGCGATCCGGTTGGCCTCATAGATTGCTGAACCAGTCTTCACTGATCTTCTCCATGCCGGTCTATCCTGGGCGAGGTCCTCCCAGGTCGCCGAGTTGATTTGCAGTTGCTTCAGCGATTTCTTCAAAGTGTCCTTGTAGCGTCGTTTTTGACCTCCCTGCCGGCGAGAACCCGTAGCGACATCTCCGTAGAAAAGTCGTTTGGGTAGTCGCTCGTCGTCCATTCTTACCAGGTAGCCGTTCCATCGCAGTTGCACCTGCCTCAGCATGGCATGGATGCTGAGGATTCCGGTTTGCTCCAAGACTTCCGTGTCCAGGATCCTGTCTTGCCATCTCAGCTTCAGTATTCTGCGGAGGCAACTGAGATGAAAGTGATTCAGCTTCCTGGCTTGGTTCGAGTAGACGGTCCAGGTTTCCGCTCCGTAAAGGAGTGTCGTCAAGACGACGGCCTTGTACATCTTCAGTTTGGTGTTCAGGTGAATACCGTGGCGATTCCACACGGAGGCCTGCAGCCGGCCGAAGGCCTGACTAGCTTTGGAGATCCGTTGGGCAACCTCGTCATCGATTCTCGTGATGCACGACATCGGGCTTCCTCGATAAGCGAAGGTATCCACGTTTATGAGTTGAGCACCGTTGACGTTGATTCGAGGAGCATTGTATTCCGCGCTGGGTGGCGGCTGGTGCATGACAACCGTTTTGGCTGTACTGATTGTTAATCCAAAATCGGCGCAGCCATCGGCGAAGAAGTCCATGCTCCTTTGCATGTCCTCCTCCGTCACGGTGTTAAGGGCGCAGTCGTCCGTGAAGAGCAAGTCATGGACTGTAGTCCATAGACACGCGCGTTGGAGCCTGCAAACGCCGACTGTTGAGAAGGTGCCTTTCAGTTCTGTAGGCGATGTGGATACCAGGCTGCTCATCATAGTAGGCGACCCTCAGCATAGCCGAGAACATGAGACTGAAGAGGGTGGGGGCCAGTATGCAGCCCTGCTTCACTCCGTTGGTCACTGCGAATGCTTCGGATACCGTCCCGTTGTCAGTGGAGCGCGCCGTCATCCCATCATGAAGCTGACGCACCATGTGCTTTAACCGCATAGGACAACCAAATTTCTGCATGACTTTCCACAGTCCGTCACCGATTCCACCGTGTCAAAGGCTTTCGTTAGATCCACGAAGGTAGTGTATAGGTGAGGTCACATCTCCTGGCACTTCTCTTGCAGCTGGCGGGCGGCAAAGTTCATGTCGGTTGTTCCGCGGTGTCGGCGGAAACCACATTAGCTTTCCGGGAGCAGGCCCTGCTCTAGGTGACCGTTCAGACGATTGAGAAGGATACGGGCGAAGATCTTCCCGGCGATGTTGAGCAACGAGATGCCTCTGTGATTATCACAGAGTTGCCGGTTCCCCTTCCGTTTGTAGAGATGGACGATGGTCGCGTCTTTGAAATCCTGAGGAACTTGTCCTTGGCGCCACATCTCCTGGAAGAGTGTTGTGAGTTCTGCCATCAGCCGGGGCCCACCGTGCTTGTAGACTTCCGGTGGGATTGCGTCGGATCCCGGTGCTTTACCGCTGGAAATCTGCTGCACGGCCCGGATGGTTTCTGGTAGGGAAGGCGGCAGATCCAGGTCATTGTTCGTGTCCACTTGAGGGAGCCGGTCAATGGCAGCATCGGAGATGGCTGATGAGCAATTAAGGACATTTCTGAAGTGCTCGGCACAGTGCTTCAGAATTTGCGATTTATCTGTCAGCAGTGTTGTGCCGTCAGAGCTGAGCAGCGGTGCGGACCCCTTGATACACGGGCCGTAGATGGCCTTGATGGCTTTGAAAAAGTGTTTTTCATTTCATTGCGGTCCGCATACCCCTGGATTTCCTCAGCCTTTCGGATCATCCAGGCATCCTGCATCTCCCGCAGCCGTTGTTGTACAAGGCACCGGCATCTGAAAAAGTCTGCTTTGGTGGCGTCAGTCCGAAGGTCCATGTAGGCTTTGTCTAGTCCATTCGTCTCCGCGAGTAAGTTGCTGATGTCGGCGTCATTGTCGTCAAACCAGTCCTGGTGTCGACGGCGTGTGCGTCCGAGGACATCGAGGGTCCGTGGACTGGATGACATTTCGCAGTTGACACCCTCGTGTCTCCACGGTAGCAGTATCATCTGGAGCATGCATGTCCTCCAGTTTCTCGATTATTTGGTTGCTGAAATCAAAACAGTGAGCAGGCAAATTTAATAAAAGAGTATTTAACTTACCTTGTGGCCTCTTACCTTGGAGCCTTCGTCGGGGTTGAAGTCGGAGCCTCATCTGGGTGATGACAAGGAGGCAATCTGTCCAACAATCGGCATCGCGGAACCCCCTTGTTACCAGCACGGCCTGTCGATCTCGCCTCAGGACGAGAACGTAGTCCAGCAGATGCCAGCGCCGCGACCGAGGGTGCATCCACGTCTCCTTCTTCCGCGTCGGAAGGTGAAAGAAGGTGTTGGTCAGCAGGAGACGGTGTTCCGCACACGTGCGCAGAAGAAGGAGGCCGTTATCGTTACAGCTACCGAGACCGTGGGGACCCAGCACTCCCTGCCAGGCAGCGTGGTCCGTCCCGACGCGGGCATTGAAGTCACCAAGGACAATTAACTTGTCCTCTTTCGGCACAGTCCCCAGCAAGGCGTTCAGGTCCTCGTAGAATTTGTCCTTCACCGCATCAGAGCTCATCATTGGGGGAGCGTAGGCGCGGATGATGGTGGCGAACTGGTCTCCCCGAAGAGGCAGGCGGAGGCTCATCAGGCGATCATTGATACCCTGTGGCAGACAGGGCAGACGTCCAACAATGTCGTTCCGGATGTCAAAGGCAACACCAGCGTCACGTCGCTCTGCCTTTGGCCGGCCGCTCCAGAAGAAGGTGTAGCCGGCACCCACCTCCTCCAGCTGACCTTTTTCATAGAATCGGGTCTCGCTGAGAGCAGCAACGTAGCGCGCCAGTTCCAGAGCGACTAGCGCCGTCCTTCGTTCCGGCCGGTTTCTCCTAGGATTGTCTAAAAGGGAACGAACATTCCAGGCTCCTAGTGTAAGTGGACTCACCCGAGCAGCCTGGAGGGTATGGCGAGGGGGATGGGGACGGGGGGTATTGTTGTTTGTTTGAGTTTTACGACCGCATAGTTTGCGATCTGCGAGCCGTGGCCCTCTGCAGAAGACGTAATACCCAATATTTTTTTATGGCACCTTTTCTAGCCCCTTCCTCCGCGAGGAGGCAAGCAGTGCTGTCCCTAAATAGGGCTGCTCGGACATCCCAGACGGCTGCCGAACTCCACTATGGGTCACGGTTTTTGTTTTTAGTGGGAGAACGACCCGAGTTAGCCTGGGCCGCCTACAGGGGTTGCTGTCGCCCCCCACCGTAGGACTTTTTGAGAGGGGGGAGGTGGGAAGTTCGGGAGTCAGACATATTGGCTGTGGAGGCACACACAACACCGGAGACCCTCGCCTGGTTTAGCCCGCCGGTCGTGACGGTTGCCCGGGGCGTGCCCCCTGGGAAGAGCTCAACTTCGAGGAGCCATAGATGAGAGTTGGGAACCAGTTAGAGGCGGCCACAGGAGCATTCACCACCTTTACGAGACAAATGGAGTGACCAAATGCTATCTGTGTGGTGCTACCCCTAACTAGTACCCCTACACCCCTCCGCTATGCAAATACAAGTGAGTCCAAAGACACACACATAAATATAGTCGGAGCAAACCTTTTCCGCTGGACGCAAGTTAAATGATTCGGGAATTTTTGAAGGGAGGTTGAAGTTTAGAGTTTGGAAATACTGAATGATATGCCGCAGATAAACTATATTTTCTACAACTTCCTCATGCCTTTCCTGTAAATAGTAATTATCTGCTGATCGGCTCAGCGACGATCATTCCCATGAAACGCTTGGGAAACTTCTTGTGAAGAAGAACAGTTCCTGTTTTAATGAGCTTGTAAGCTGGCGCATCCTCTAAGCATACATTCTTGCCCTGCTAGTTCATAAACAAGCGGATTTATATTATTTCCTGAGGACTATATACATGTTAAACTTAATGTCTATGCTCGTCAGACATTTTTCAGAAAGCAGATCAGCCTTTCCGGTAAATAAGGTTTCCAACATGATAAATGAACTGAGAACGTAAAGTGGACGCTATTTAGCCACCTGAAGTTTTGGCTTTATGAGAGACAGTATCAGCATCAATCATGAACCCAAAAACATCAACCGAATAAAGTTCTTGCGCCGAAAATCGCGCTTGTTTCTTCTCTACTGCCTCCTCGAACTCGCATAGTCATATGTATCGGCAAACAAGTGGACTGTTGATTAATATGCTTGCTTTTAAAGTTAACAGAAAGTCAGCCTTTAGTAACCATCCACAGCCATTCATTAGGACCCACTTTCTCACAGAGTTCGACGTTGCCCACAGCATGGTGGTGCAGGGACGGTGACTTGCGCTGGATTTTAGTAATAGCAGACTTTCACTGCATCTACCGTACTCTCTGTTCCACTCTGCCGGCCGGGTCCTGTGTCAAGAAAAAGTCAAGAAGACCGGAGATAGGAGAGGGCGCAGACCCGCGCACTGGGGCCCACAACATGCAATGACCAATAACAAGGGAGGGGGGGATCAGCTCGGATCCCGGCTGAGTAGGAGTGCCATAAAGGCTACGTTAAGAAGGAGCCATTGCGGTCTGACCCTTAGTCTGGGAGACCAAGCTATGCCGTCAACTGGCAGCCTCGCAAGTCATGGCTTTTAGCGTACCGTGCCAGCTTCATGCGAGTCCGATTGCTTATAGTGAGGAATATGTGCTGAAACTATCGATCTCACTCTCTCCCCCATCCCCACAATCAGACCACCGTCCTAGCCAGTCAGTTGTCTGAGTTGGGAGTGGGCGCATTGGCTGACAGGTCGGCGTACCCGTCTTCGCGCGCTACAGCACGACCTAGCCCTCTTGAAATCACATCAGGATTACCAAAACCAGGGGGTAGGAAGGAGTCAGGTGGGAGCAAATGGGCGATGGCTCACCTGTTATAGCAAAGATATCGTCAACATAACCTTTCTGGCATTTCATAATCGTTATAACCTCACCCACCATGTGATAGTTCACAAAGAACCCATTATAGGTACCCGGAGCGCTACTATTATTCCATATAAATAAAAACAAGTTTACTAAGAAATTACCCGACACCAGAGCAGTCGGCACACTTTTTGACGTCACCGAGGCTTTATTTTGTCAGAAATTTAAATTCATGTCGGAAATTCGCTGTTTTGAATTCAACTAAGCAAACTCATTAAGCATTTGCGCTCTTGAATGCTAATGCTCAAACGTGGAGAGGTAAGATGGTGAGGGGCACGTGATAAAGGTGGAAAAAATTAGACATCAAGCCAGAAAAGGCTGGCGTGTATAAGACTGCTTAGCAGCAATTACTGCCCACCACAACTCAGGCTGGGTGTCGGACAAAATTTGCAAATTGCCTCCACGTTGATTTTTGGAAATGCTGATCGGTTAAGTAAACACTCAGTCTCTGATGTCATTTAATCCTTTCACGCATTTTTACTCTTTTGACATTTTTTCCCCTTAACCTCTTAGCATCGTCCTGCCACCCTACCGCACGTTCTGTTCACACATTCACAGGCACAAGCGGCTTTGGATAATGAAGTCATCAATTTTAGTTTGGCATTTTCTATTCTTGTTAACTGTGTTTCAATTAAACTAGCTAATTGAACTGAAAAGGTTTAATCTGAGTCGATTGAAAATTTCAGCTAGCATGGATGCTATAGTCACCAGTCTTTGTAGTCGGTTAGTTGCCGCTTAGTTGTCGGTTGTTCTAGGGCATTTACGGCCATAATGAATGAGACTTCGTAGACTGCTTTTTAAAGACAGGAGAAGCCGCCAAGCACTAGGTAGTAAGAGCTTTAGGGTGGGGATAAATCGGCTAAACAGAGGGAACCGATAAAATGACCGGATTAGTCGTCTATCAGGCCGCTGTGTGCAGTAATTCCAGTACCTATTAGTGTAAGTGTGGCTTTGCTGGGTGTTAAGCATTGCCTAAAGCGACTGTTTCCAGGGCAAAAGTCACTTTTATGAGACTTTACGCATGCTGCCATCCTGTTGTCACCAGTTGCCTGACAGGATCGAATCGTCAACTGGCACATGGGGAAGGGAAGGATGAGTGATGCCAATACAGTGGGATCTGTCCTCGCGGTTAATAAGGGCTTAGAAGTAGGTTCTGTACTGACCGCCTAAATGGGTTGTTGAGCTTTGTTAACCCTTTTGCCCGCATCAATCTCCTGTTTTATCGACAAATTTTTTTGCCATAGGCGCAAGTTTGGCGAGGGAGGAGGAGGAGGTAGGGTAGATGTTTCGCAAGTTTGCCTAACTAAAAACAAATGCACGCCCGTTTCGACGGTGCTGCGCACACCCAGTTGGGTATACCGTGGACGTAGTCATTCGGAGCGCTCGTCGTTTAGGAGAGGTAAAGCTAATGCCAATCTGTCTCCAAGTCCAAGCTAACTGACGACGGCAAATAAACCTAAATGAAAGTTTTAATGTCTCTTGATTTTGTTCTGCACTATTTTCTGAATTCCAATGCACAGCTCCACACACCATTTGGGCACAGTTTCAGTTAACTTTTGCCAATTTCGGTGTCTCATACTTTTACAATGTGGTCTCGAGACCAACCAAAAACTCAAACGAGTGCATATCATCGAACTCCTAGAACTGTGTCTTAAGACGTTCTTCACATTCAACGGCCAGGTCTACGAGCAAAAGAAGGGGACGCCAATGGGCTCGCCTCTGTCTGGACTAATTGCCGAAGCAGTTTTGCAGAGGCTTGAGCAGCTGGTCTTCAGCTCGTACCCACCGAAGTTCTGGGCCAGATACGTCGACGACACGTTCGTCATAATCAAGAGGAGTCACTTGCAGGCTTTCAGGGCATTGTTGAATTCAATCTTTCCCGACATCCAGTTTACCATGGAGGAAGAAGTCAACAACCAGTTGCCCTTCCTTGACGTCCAAGTTACAAAGCTGGCAGACGGGAAGATAAGGACAACGGTCTACCGTAAGGCAACCAACACTAGGCGTATCCTCCATTTCCGAAGCTAAACCACCCTGTCGGCCACAAACGCAGTTGTGTCAGAACCCTCTTCCGACGTGTCCAAACACACTGCAGCGACGACAGTGGGAAGAAGGAGGAGATGGAGTACTTACATGCCCTTTTACAGCCAACGGTTATCCAAAGTCCTTCATCCGCAAATGCCTCAGGAAGCCCTCAGTTTGAGCGGTCGAATGAAGAGAAGCCAAAGTTTTGGCTCGCAATCCCCTATGTGAGGAACGTTTCAGAGGCGACTGCAAGAATCCTAAAACCTTTTGGGATTGGCGTGGCTCATAAACCAGAATGCACTATCAGACAGCAAGTCATGAAGCCCAAAGACCCGCTACCAGTGACAGAACAATCAGCAGTGGTCTACAGCATACCATGCCAAAATTGTGATGGAAGGTATGTTGGTGAAACGGGCAAAACGCCTGGGCACAAGGTTGCATGAACACCAACTTGTAATCAACCGCAAAGACAAGTTGTCTTTTGGTTTATGGTCACGCACAACAGCTGAACCATGATTTCGCCTTTGACAAAACAAGGGTGATTGGCCGAGCCAATGAGAAGATGGCCAGATTGGTGCTCGAGAGCTGGTCCTCGACGGGTACACTCAACCGAGCTATAGACTTACATCCCGCCTACCAGGCGCTTCGTACACGGCTCGGATCAGTTCGGCCAGGGCCAATAAGGCAAACGAGACACGGAACCGAGAGCCCAGGCTCACGGAAAAGCGGGGTGGCGGCCGAAGGTCACATGACCAAAATCAAACACTGCCTAACGAATGCGCCCGTAAAAACGGATAACAACTCACGAGAGCAGCAACGACTGCTCAGTCCGCTGATTGACGTGGGGAGGCCAACAGGCACGCTGCCTTGCCTAAACCTACGACGGCTCCAAAGGGACGGCAGTCACGCGAGCCCGCCAGCGTTCAGCCTCGGGGAGGTCTAAGGGAAGTCAGCGACAATCGGGCAGGTCAAAGTTCACGCGTCCACCATGGATATAATACGAGGCACGCAGCAAGACTGACTAACTCAAGACCACCAGGAGCAGCAAGCACTTTACTCTGATGATGGAAGCGAGAAGGCTTTCGAAACGTCAGTACAAATACAATTTGGTCCATGAACTCGCCCCCTCATCTTCTTCGTCTTCTTCAGGAGATGATGAACGCGATAAGATAACGGGACCTCGAATCTTTACGCATATATATATATATGGGAAAACAAATTCCTAAAGGATAGTTTACTTCTCCGTGATTTGATATAATAATGTGGTGGGCATCAGAGTAAATTGAAAGCTTAACTAGTTTGCTAAAAGCCTCTGCGATGGCAAAAAAGAAAGCTCGGTATCCTATGTAGCCGGCTTACGTAAGTTGAAAGATAAAGAATGCGGAATTTTGAACTGCCCTAATGATCTACCGAAGAGGCATTTTTGACAAATTTTAAATATCAGATGTTTTATAATCAAAGTTGGAAATTAAATATCGTACACTGTGAATGCACAAATGGCTCAGTAGTACTTTGAAAATTTATCGTAGCTCCAGTCGCTAATGCGCCGAATTAGTTGTGTGAGAAGTCTCACAGGCGTTGCTTTGATTCGGAAATGGTTTCAGAGAGACCTATGAGCATAAATGTCACGTACCTGATTTCCGGAATTTGGGATCAGGAAGTAGTGAGAAAATCGCAGGTTTTGATGCTTTTTTACTTTCCAATCTACTCCACTTTGGTTACATGTTCATCGTTAGCGCATTAATTTAGACTAAACACATTGCTTCCAATTTAAATAAATCTGGCGATAGGCAGGCGCATGTGTATCATGACCGAAAAAGACAAGGGACACTGGAATGGCCATTTCTGACTTATAAGCTGTTATCAGCCAGCCATACTCAACTCCAGGTGTTGTGGCATCCAAGGCTCGAACTCGCGACCTGTTGGTTAGAAGTCCAACTCTCTACCGACTACGCCATGAGCTTGTTGTATTCCCGGTCTAAATCGGGAATGTTAACTATGGTAAGTCGCACTCACCGATTGGGTACAGGACTCACTCGTCCCATTATGCTGACGGGGCTTGGTGGTGAATCCCAAGGCACGACGGGAGGAGTGAGCCCTGTAACCGATCGGTGAGCACCTATTTACCAGATGTACATGCCTAGTACCATAATATCGTTTATTGACCTTCACGCATTAGTCAAGATAGCGGTTCGTTTTTAGTGAGCATAGCATGCTCCTGTCATTATTTCGTTAATCCCACACACACACATCTTATCCTCACTCAGTGAAGACGTATTCATTCGAGCAGGTTTTGCCCCACACAACTCAGTGCCCAGAAGAGTGTACCCAATTTTCCTGACTTTTTGAAGATAACGTGTCAAAGTACCGAGATCTACGATGGATAGTGTGGGAAGTGCAGATTCAACCTATTCCTGGCAACGCAATTTTGTCCATTACACTTACGAGTGATCAAACGAGACTAACCTGTGCTTTGTACTATAGTAAGGGGGTCATTTACAGCATAAAGCTCACTCGCTCTTTCCCCAACCTATCAAGTTCTAGCGGCAATGCAAGTCAAGAGAACTGGACATGGGCAGTGCCACAGTAAGTACACCGACATAAAGCCGTGGTCCAAAAGTGCTATTCCCTTGCTGCACATGAACCCGACTCAACAAACTCAGCTTTCCCATCAGTGAGTGTCAAAGTTTGGGCGCAGACGCGAGAATTCTCAATTGGTCGAGAACACGAAGGTTTCAAAACCGCAAGTCAGGGCAGATAGATTAATATGGAAACACATTTACTAGGGCACAAGAGCGCACAATTGCACAAGCAATTGCACAAGCTGCCTCTTTGGGCAAGTCTGTGTCAGGGTCTGCGGTTGCGATCCGTAGAACCCAGTGCATTTGCGCCTGCAGCCAATCAGTGAATGACGTAACTTGCTTGGCCTCGAGCTCTCGCGAGGCTAGTGGCAATTCTCACTCAACTCTGGCAGAACAGATAGGCCCCAGGACAAATCGGTGGCAATCGTGGGAGAGGACTGCCACAAGAGCTTCATACGAAGGAGGAGCCACTATACTGCCTTGCCCGAGGCCAGAAGATCGAGGTATTCCGTCAGATACTGGCCTTTGAAGCCACTTCTTGGAGTTTTTGGTGATAGTTGGAGAAAGTTTCCAATTTATTACAGCGCAAAGGTAGCTGTTAGACTTATCTCAATCTCTCGTCCCCTTTCCTTCGTGTAAAACTTGCCCAACCGATGTAAGCCAACTGCTGATGAACACCTGCGCACTGGCTGACAGCAGATATAACCCCAGTGACACTAGTGTCTCAGCAGCAATGAAAACTGAAGACTCACCGATATCTACGCAGATTGCTCTTCAGAAGAAAACAGTGCACGCTAATTTCAAATGTTTTTTTACACATTTGTGCACCTAGGACGCCCTGTGAGGGCAGATTAGGTTTCTTATCCTGAAAAATAATATTTTTGATGTTAAAACTTAAGCCATGCAGTACAAAAATAATATTGCATCCAGTGGCAATGCTTTGGTATCCTTTAATCTTTTATTGAAACCGATAATTGATAACTGACCGAGTAAACGGTAGGTATGGACTCGACACTCTACACTAGACATATTTAAAGCGATTCATAATGATTGACAAATAAGTAATTGAGTGGAACAGACGGTGGGCAAAAAGCATCCCACCGAGCTACTAAACGCGTGCTCGTGAAAAGACTTAAAGCTTGAACACGGACCGAAACATAGGCTTGCCTTAAGAGACGTGGATGGCGAATTGTAGAGTATTAACAAACAATCCGACGCGAAGAAGGGTACGTCAGCCGTTCTATTCCACTGGTTCTACTTCTGGTTGCCTAGGTTGCTTATCTTTCACAGTATGTGGCGAAAACTGCTATAATAAATACCTCTTTGCCAATTCTAAAAATGGCGAAACAAGGCTTGTAAAGCTCACTTAGAGACAAATTCCCCAAAGCAGCCGACATGCACACATTTTCGCATCTGAACGCTTTTGACAGTTAACTTTAATTTGCAAAACGATTTTTGCATGAAAAAAATGAGAGACTGCTGTCTTGAAGCAATAACGGACCTATTGAAAATACCTGTCAATGAAGAGTCTTTAGGTAAATTTACTAAATTTTTAGATGTATACTCTAGAAAGATTGATTCCAAGGCCGGGATCTGAAGAGTACGAAGAACCGTGTTAATTCCTCAACTTTATTGATGGCAAGGTATTTTCAGGTAGACAGTGAAAACCGAGTAAATCACACGAACCTACAAAGTTTGCACCGAGATGGATGCTAATGCCGTGCTCCGAATTTACTTCATATGCTTTATTTCTGAGCTATCACAGTTGGCTGTGCTAAATTTTTGGATACGGAAGGCTTATTTAATAGTCACTTTGCACAAATCGGACTGATAAATAACCAATGGATCAAGTAATTTCCATTTTTCATTCATTTCTCCACTCTCTCCACTTTGCGCGCCGCGACTAGGGCCCCAGAGTAACACAGGTAGTCTTGAGCAACATTCAAGGAAATAAACCTAATCCCGTGTTATAGCCGTAATGCCAAAACGAACCCTTCCCTCACAATGCTAATCTGCATGGAAATTAGCGCAAAACTCCAGAGTAGGGTGGGGAGAGGTTGGTGAGTTTGGGTGGAGGCTTCCTATTTTCGTGCTTTGTCGAGATCTGTAATATGCGACCACCAGGAACTGATCGCAGGACTTTAAATAGGGTTTTTCATTCTGCCTGAACAGTTCCGTGGTCTAGATTCTACCCAGGCGATAACACAACAGATTTCAATTAATGATCGGAGTTGTTACCGGTAAGGAAAGGGGGCACCGATAAACACTGCAGAGTAATTCGGTTGCTTCCCAGTTGTAGGCTGATCACAATAAAGTTTTGAGTTAGGGTTGACTGAAACTAGACTGATCCTTTAACCACTGAGTTGCCATCAGATGTAGCGTAGAACATTCGACAAGATAGCAGGATTCACAAGACTGGTGGTCTGGTTGTAGAACAATAGACGCAACTCCAGTACTCCGAGCACAGTTAATGATCGTTAAAGCCCTGTTTTGAACCGTCGGGCATTCTGGGTAGTTTCACTTGGCTCCATGACCGATAGTGAATTTGTGCTTTTAGCGGGGCAAAAATGTTCACAAAATGTTAGAAGCGGACAGTCTGGCCACCGTCAGGGCACTAGGAATTCTTGTAAAGTCCGACAATAACAATTTAAGTGGGGGAAATTGTCCCATTCTTGCCCACCTAGTGGCCACCAGACAAAATTCGGCAGCAGCCAGACCTATAGCTCAAAGGGCAGAATGCTCCTGAATCGCCAAATGTGTCCACGTCAGTGCACAGTAATTTTAAACAGCATTTTCTAAAGGGGGTTATGTGACAAGATACGGTCTTGCGTAATGACTTCAATGATGCACAATTAAATCAGGCTCGATATAGGCAGGCTAGACTGCCTTCTTATCTGACATGCATAACTCTATTTTCCGTTCATTTTTACTAAAAAGGATTAACTTTGACGAAATTACCCCCCAGCCCTCCACTTATTATCGTGTTACTATCCAATGGTCCATTTCCTCCGAATCCCTCTAAGTGTGCTTAATTGTTTATATGCCCTGAAGAGGTTGCATAACCACCTCAGCACACTCACCTCCTCCTCCTTCCTACTGAACAGAATAGCAGGTTCAGTTGGCGTTATAATTTACTAATAAAAATAAAGCATGAGAATCAACATTTTTCCCATCAGAATCGTAGAAAATAAGAAAATTACTAAAGGCAACCGGTGCCGAACTTTGAATCATCAGGATACTAAAATGAAGGCAGTGACAGCGCAAGGCTCGTAAGTCATCATAAGCATTAGCAGCACCAGCAGCAGCAGCATTATGTACATTCACACAAATGCCCGTTGGACGAAAAGACTGAGTTACGCAGTTTGTGCCTTGCGAGAAGTCCCAAGTTTTGGCCAGAAGATGGGTGCCTGACTCTGAAGCCGGCAGTAGAGTCGCGAAGAGACGTTCGAGGAGAGTCGGGCCGAGTGAATCAAACTGACTTCAACACGCGGAGCAGGAGGGAATCTTGCAGAGATCGACACCTGTTTTATATGGGAGAGGCACGACAGTGAAAACTGCCTCAATGCCAGAGAGTGGACAGCGAGCTTTGGGGTGATGGGGGAAGTACATACACGCGCGCACACACACACACACACGGGCACTCTCTCTCTCCCTCCCTCCCTTTGGTTGGACGAATTTGGGAGGCGTGCGGCGGGGTGGTGATGCAGGAAGGGTTTATTCCGTTCCCGTAAGAAGGTGCCACTGCCTGGGCGAGACAATGACGTCCGCCTCAATGAGGATAGCCAGTGTGAGAAAGACTGTATAAGCAAGGATGAGCACAATGCCGTAGGCCTTGCGCATCTCGAAGTTACAGGCGAATGCGACGATGAGATTGGTTGTCAGTACAACCAGAAGGAATGTGAAGAGCAGAGCGTGCGTGAGGGTGAAGGAGAGCTGCGTTGGATTGATAATTATAGAAAAAAATAAGGTTGTGTTAGAAGTGCTTCAATGATCGGCCCGCCGTGTTTTGGGGCTCGATCTAGAGAGCTGCAAGCAGGTGACAGGCAGATCGCACCCCAAAAGATAGTGGAACGAGCACACACAGTAACCCAACGAAGAGAAGGAGAAGATTAACGAATTTTCGTGGAGAAAAATTGAACCAGTTTTTACTGCGCCTCTGAATTTCTTGCAGTTCTGTTAAAGAAGACGTATCCGTGGTATGCCTCGTGCTGCCACTGGTGTTTTTCCCCATTTGGAATTGATATCATACTATGACAGCGGTCTACAATGAGCAGGCGCCTCAGTATATTGCACGCCTTCTCTACTATAATTTAATAACCACAAAGATTTCAACCCAACCCGCGGTGACTTTCACCATGCCTAGTTCGTACACTAGACCATTTTATGTCTGGCTCGATTTCTGAAGGGTCCAGAGACAAAAAGACAGAAGCGGTGAATTTGCCTGTCTTCTTCCCCTTACTGCGTACCGGTTGCTCGCACTCATCTTTTTGGGGATGAGGTTTTGAAAAACGTACCGAAAAAATGTGCTTGCTTTAAAAATTTTTATCGCCTGTTCCTCTCCCGAAAACATTGAGTTTCCCAGTCCGGCATATGGACCGAACAATACAGACTTTTTCATTTCAAGTTTGCTTTTAAGCGTGTAATATGAACTCATTCTGACCACCCTTCGTCACCAGAAGACTTACAACATTCCCGATCGGATGGGGTGCGGGCGGGGGTGTCTCGTTTACTCTAGAATTTCTCATGGAGTAAGAGACAAGACTACGGAAGAACCCCTATCGGAATATCTCGGGTGAGCTACATACTGTCTGTGGAAGATTGTCTGGCAAAGTCAGTGGATTCCAACCCACTGTTGAATTTACCAGCAAGCAACTGTCCAACGTGACGCCTGACAGTTCGGCCGCTGGTTACGATGATGTCCACCGTCTACCCCCAAGCATGATGGGCGTATGATATTGAGTTTCACGGAAATTAGATCATAGTGATGGCAGCAACATCTGCCGCAATCTCTTCTCCCCATCCACCTGACCTGGTGCAAGATCAAATCCGAGCGACCGGAGGCGAGAGCAGGTGCAGTGATGGACAAAGCCAAACGTACCTTCCATGTGCCTCACACGCGATCTGGTTCTTTCTCGATGGAACAGGTTGCTACAGTAGCAAGGGATTGGCTCAGAAATAAGGTTCAGGGCAGTACCATAGAAGCCACGTCCAGAAGGCGCATTGAGCCTGACTCCAATTCTGTCAGTCAGTCAGTCCACATACACATACCGCACTGGCAACCAGATCTGAGCTACCGATATAAGCGAAAATGCACGTCCCAGGAAGTAATTGAGAAGAAGTAAATGCAATCGCTTGTACAAGAGCTTTATTCGCCTGACGTTTTGGATTCCGACTTTAACCCATCATCAGAGACATTATCAGATACTGGTACTTCGTACACAGGGAGTTGTTTGATGGCCGGCAAGTGGCCGGCTCGGCCACCTGGTTCACCGGCACTGACGTTTGAAAATGTGTTCACATTAGCGCTCGCCGAGTGGCTACTTGTTTTGGCCAAACTGATTCTCAGCACCGAATAACATTCGGGAGGTCATTGCACTTTTTTGAAAGACTGTTGAAGCATGGTTTACAGGCCTCAGTCTATCAACAAGTGCCATGATCTACCCAACCCATATTCGGTGTTGAGACACAGTTTGACCAGAGCAATCGGCCACTTGGGAAGCACTCAGGCGAACGCATTTTCCAACGCCAGTGCCGGTGAGCCAGATGGCCGAGCAACCATCACGCCACCCTCCAACACGGGTGACGAAATTTCAGCGAATAACCACCCGCATGCCGGTCATCAAACAATTAAAACACCAGAGCGCAGTCGTCATCGCTGAAGGGGGAGCCGTCACTTGCCGCATCAGCATAGCGACTGCATCCTATAAATACTGCAACTCCCCGTGTACGAATTACCCTTACTTGATACTGTCTCTGTTGGTGGGTTCGAGTTGGAATACGAAACGTTGGGCAAATAAAGCTCTTGTCCCAACGATCGCATCTACTTCTTCTCAGGTTGGAGATGTCCAGTCAGTTGGCCACCTTCCAAGTCATGACTTTTAGCGCGTCCTGATAGATACAAGGGTGTCAGGTCTATTATATAGTGAGGATTGTGTTCGGGTGCCTTGGGGATGACCATCCCAGAGTCAACCGCACTGTCTCTTCCATCTTCCCTTCACCACTTAACTTTCCTGGTCGGTTACTTAGCTGGAGCTGAGATTGTACGCTGAAATGAAGCATGTGATCACGTGGCCACTACGTACTATAAATACTGCTCACCTCGTGCATCTACCACCCTTTCTGCTACTGGTTCTGATGATGGGTTCGAGAGGGAATCCGAAACGTCAGGTCAATAATCACCACGTTCCAGTGATCGCTTCTTCTTCTTCTTCTTCTGAAACATAAACGCTTCTTCAATAGGCAGGGTCAGCTAAACGTAAACATCGGTCTCACTGGCTGTTTCTGACGAAATTATCGCCTCCCATCCTGTTGCGGTTCGAATCCAGACTACAGTCATGCCGAGCAACATATAGACACGACTGATCTATGCCTGTATTTCAGGTCTATCTGAAGCCAGCAAAAGTTAGGTTATGGAAACGTAAAGAGTTGTACGACCAGATAAAAGCGAATTCTCTTACCGGAGCATTGTAGTCACCAGTGCGAGCGATTTTTATGGTGTAAGACGCGCCAGCACCAATGAGCAGATTAAAGAGAGGTGATCCAGAACAGGCGGCGTAGGCAATCCTGGGATATCCATTGTGTGCAAGAAGAGAGTTCGACATGATGTCTATAGCGGGTTGGGAAAGAAAAGGATACGTTAGGATCTAGGCGATCAAGTGTCACTCTAATAGACCTTTCATCTCTAACAGTTAACATTGATGCCAACATGTTTAGTGTTATGACTGCCTCTTTTTGCACGCCTTGAGAGTGGGCAAGTTTGGAAGAAAGCATGAAGGCCAATTGCTATATTTTTCAAGGCCACTTAGGAACACGCTCACAGGGGACGGAAAAATGTTGTCTTGATGGGGATATTTTTTTATGGTGCATGATGTTTGGGTGCAAAGGTGAAAGGGAGCATAATCCTTGTTTCCCGAGGGCGATCGGAGGTAGTGAAAGTCACACTGAAGGTGGTGGTGGTGGTAAAAGTCGTTGAACAGATCCCCTTTACCCTTGTCTTTTCGTTGGGCGATCCGTGGGCCTACTGGACCAGACGGAATGCCCGTACTACGTCCACCAATCAGGTCGCGCCACCCAGCAGAGAATGCAGCCGTGAACAAACAGACTGAGTGTTAAAGTCAACGGAAAATTGAATACTAATTCCCAGCTTTAGGGACCACTTGTGGTTGGTTAATGCCATCAACTTATCTAGTTGTCATTTTGGGCTACATGAATTTGAGGTAGTAGGTAAAATTGAATGCAATTAGCAAACGAGCTACAAATTTTTATTGGGATATCAATGCGTACTACAGACTAGTGGATACAAAATCCCTTCAAATGACACATTTGCTGTTAGAAATGTGGGTAAGGCTGCATTGTATGGCCGTCTAAACTAGAAACGGGAAAAGGAATTTTCCACAAGGCATGTGTCATTGCGCTAAATTCCAAGGAACCTATGTTTAGGATTAAGGTGAGCGTTTTGGTTAAGTTTAGGGTTTGGTTTAAGTTTGATATCAAGGGCTAGGGTCATTATTAGGCTATGGGTTAAAGTTATTATCGTGTTAACTGGAGGGTTTACGTTAAGGTTAGGGTAAGGTTAAGATTAAGGTGACAGCTTAGATTTATATTAGGGTTAGCGTTAGCTTTAAGACACGGGTACATTAACCCATCCTGAAATTTACCGTAAGGCCAGCTATTTTAAGCGTAAACCGTTCAACCCCCTGTTGTGCGAAATCCTGGTGCTCGTGTTTGGGGGAGGGGCAGGTAGTGTACGTAGTACACGTAGACGAGGTCACCAGCAGCTGCGCCCACTTCCGCATCAGACAACTGACCGTCTAGGACAGCGGTTTGACTGTGGGTGTGGGGGAGAGAGTGAGGTCAAGAGCTCAGCGCATGTTCCTCAATATAAAATATCCGACGCGCTTGAAACAATCACGGTGCGCTAAAAGCCGTGGCTTGGAAGGTTGCCAACTGACGGGATACCTCGGACCACGTGGTCAGCCCAATGTGTGTTTTGTGTGGAGTGGCAGACTGGCGGACTGAGAGTCAGGATGCAATAGCTCCTTCTTAATGTGGCCTTTATGGCACTCCACTTCGTGGGATCCAAGCTAGGTGTGGTGGTACGCCCAGGAGCGGCTCCGGCCGCGCCAGCCACCTGCGTCCTCCCCCGCCTCCGGTCTTCTTGACTTTGTCTTCACACCGGGCTCAGGTGGGGGAGGAGGAGAGAGTGCGGTAGTTGCAGCGCTAGGCTACTATCACCTAAAACTAATTCAAGCGCAAGTCACCGTCCCTGCTCCACCTTTCCATGGAGCATACGGTGGACATCGTCGGACTACGACGGTCGAACTTTCGTGTGTGTGTCATGCCCCCTAAATGGGCCACGTGGAGGATGCATTGGGCCAACACAGGGGCCACATCAGGGCACGGCATGCGTTATTCGGGTTGCGCTCCGCTAACAAATGCTGAATATGGGAGATGTGGTGGCACGCCACGGGGCGGTTAGGACTTAGGGGACCCAGCCGCGCAAGCCACCTGCGTCCTCTCCCATCTCCGGTCTTCTTGACTCTGTCTTGACACTGGGCTCAGGTGGGGGGAGGAGGAGAGAGTGCGGTAGATGCAGCGCAAGTCTACTATCACTTTAAACTAAACCACGCCCAAGTCACCGTCCCTGCTCCACATTCCCATGGAGCGTACGGGGGACATCGTCGGACTACGACGGTCGAACTGTCAAGTGTGTGTGTGTGTGTGTGTATGTGGTGTAGGGGTGCCCCCTAAACGGGCCACGTGGTAGATGCGTTGGACCAACACGGGGGCCACATTAGGGCATGGCATGCGTTGTTCGGGTTGCGCTCCCATAACAAATACCGAACATGGAGGTGTGGTGGCACGCCTAGGGGCGGCTAGGACTTAGGCGCGCTCCAGTTCCCGAGCGACAAGTGCTGTCCTTCGTTCTGGCTGGTTGCTCCTAGGATTGTCTAAAAGAGAACGAACATTCCAGGCTGCTAGTGTGAGTGGATTCACCCGAGCAGCCTGCAGGGTATGGCGAGGGGGATGGGGACGGGGGGTATTGTTGTTTGTTTGAGTTTTACGACCGCAATGAAATGAAACACTTTTTCAAAGCCATCAAGGCCATTTATGGCCCGTGTATCAAGGGGTCCGCACCGCTGCTCAGCTCTGACGGTACAACACTGCTGACAGAGAAATCGCAAATTCTGAAGCACTGGGCCTAGCGCATCAGAAATATCCCTAATTGCTCATCAGCCATCTCCGATGCTGCCATTGACCGGCTCTATCAAGTAGACACGAAAAATGACCTGGGTCTGCCACCTTCCCTACCAGAAACCATCCGGGCCGTGCAGCAGATTTCCAGCGGTAAAGCACCGGGATCCGACGCACTCCCACCGGAAGTCTACAAGCACGGTGGGCCCCGGCTGATGGCAGAAGTCACAACACTTCCAGGAGATGTGGCGCCAAGGATATGTTCCTCAAGATTTCAAAGACGCTACCATCGTCCATCTCTACAAACAGAAGGGGAAACGGCACCTCTGTGATAATCACAGAGGCATCTCGTTGCTCAACATCGCCGGGAAGATCTTCGCCCGTATTCTTTCTCAATCGTCTTAATGGTCACTTAAAGCAGGGCCTGCTCCCGGAAAGCCAATGTGGCTTCCGCCGACACCGCGGAACAACCGATATGATCTTTGCCGCCCGCTAGCTACAAGAGAAGTGTCAGGAGATGCGAACTCACTTATACACTAACTTCGTGGATCTTACGAAAGCCTTTGACACGGTGAATCGTGACGGACTGTGGAAAGTCATGCAGAAATTTGGTTGTCCTAAGCGGTTCACGCACATGATGCGTCAGCTTCATGACGGGATGACGGCGCGCGTCACTGACAACGGGACGGTATCCAAAGCATTCGCAGTGATCAACGGAGTGAAGCAGGGCTGCGTACTGGCCCCCACCCTCTTCAGTCTCATGTTCTCGGCTATGCTGATGGACGCCTACCGTGATGCGCAGCCTGGTATCCGCATCGCCTACAGAACTGACGGGAACCTTCTCAACAGTCGGCGTTTGCAGGCACCAACGCGCGTGTATACGACTACAGTCCATGACTTGCTCTTCACGGACGACTGCGCCCTTAACACTGTGACGGAGGAGGACATGCAAAGGAGAATGGACCTCTTCGCCGAAGGCTACCCCGATTTTGGATTAACAATCAGTACAGCCAAAACAGTTGTCATGCACCAGCCGCCACCCAGCAAGGAATACAATGCTCCTCGAATCAATGTCAACGGTGCTCAACTCAAAAACGTGGAAACCTTCGCTTATCTAGGAAGCACGATGTCGCGCAACACGAAAATCGATGACAAGGTTGCGCAATGAATCTCCAAAGCTAGTCAGGCCTTCGGCCGGCTGCAGGCCTCCGTGTGGAATCGCCACGGTATTCACCTGAACACCAAACTGAAGATGTACAAGGCCGTCGTCTTGACGACACTCCTTTATGGAGCGGAGACCTGGACCAGCCAGGAAGCTGAATCACGTTCATCTCAGCTGCCTCCGCAGAATACAGAAGCTGAGATGGCTAGAGAGGATCCTGGACACGGAAGTCCTGGAGCAGACCGGAATACTCAGCATCCATGCCATGCTGAGGCAAGTGCAACTGCGATGGAGTGGTCACCTGGTAAGAATGGACGACGAGTGACTACCCAAACGACTTTTCAACGGAGATATCGCTACGGGTTCTCACCGGCAGGGAGGTCAAAAACGACGCTACAAGGACACTTTGAAGAAATCGCTGATTCAACTGCAAATCAACTCAGCGACCTGGGAGGACTCGCCCAGGATATACCGGCATGGAGATCATCAGTGGAGACTGGTTCAGCAATTTATGAGACCAACTAGATCGCCGCCGCCAAGGCCAAAAGAGCGGCACGAAAGTCACCAGCGCCCCGGAACAACACTGCCAATGCCCAGGCCCTGCCAAAATGCCCGCGCTGTCAACGCATCTTCCGCGGGCGAATCGGTCTGGTTGGACATCTTCGGACGCAATGCACCAACATTCCGAAAATTCCAATTTCTACGTCAAATTCTGCCAACCCTCCTTCTGACTCCCCCATCCTCATTCCTGGCATCAATTCCATTACTCCCACCATCATAGAGACCACATCCACCTACTCATCGCCTGTAACCCCCACCACCGCAACCACCACCGCCTTCACCTTCACTACTACCACCATCACCACCACCACCACCACAACCACCACCACCACCACAACCACCACCATCAGCGATGGGGAATCTCTCCTAAGCTGTACTCAATGCGACTGCACATTCACCTCACGCATCGGCCTGGTCGGTCACTTGCGAAAACATCGTACAGAGACCGGTGAGCCAGTGCCTGGAGCACCATAAAACAGCAGAGATCGTCGCCTCCACTGCCCTCACTGTCCTCGCGCATTCAGTCATCGCATGGGCCTATTCAGTCACATGCGCATCCATGACAGCGGAATTCACAACAATGCCGACAACACCGATACATTATGCACACCCTCCGCTCCTGCCATTCTTAGCGCCCCTGCCACCCCCACTACCATGAATGACATACCCCCAGCCTCTACCGATTTCTCCTGCCCACACAGCGCCCGCAACTTGAACTCACGCATCGGCCTGGTCGGTCACCTGCGAATCCATCGCACGGAGGCTGGTGAACCAGTGCCTGGGGCTCCGACATACAGTCGACGCGCCCGCCTTCACTGCCCTCACTGCTCCCGCACATTTACACACCGCATGGGCCTATTAGGACAAATGCGCCTCCACGACAACCTCCGGTAAACCACGGGAGGCTAAGCTACACCAGCGCACACTACCTACACCAATACATCGACTACACCCTAACAATCACCATTTACCAGAGTATATCATGGTTTCCTAGAAACCGTGGCTGGGATGTCTGCCAATCTGACGCATCCATCAGACCACGCCGTCGGCTCAGTGTATGTGCTGTGTGTGTCGAGTGGCTGACCAGTGGACTGGGAGTCAGACGGCGATGGCTGCTCCATATCCCCTGAGTTAGTGAATCCTGGTGTGTGCGTTATGGGGGCCAGATTGTGCTGTGGCGCGCGAAGACGGGTACGCCGATCCGTCAGCCAATGCGCCCACTCCCACATCAGGAACCTGACCGGCTCGGACTGTGTCTGATGGTGGGGGTTGGGGAGAGAGTGAGGTCAAGAGCTTAGCGCATATTCCTCACTATAAACAATCTGACGCGCTTGAAACTATGACGGTGCACTAAATGCCGTGGCTTGAAGGTTGCCAACTGACGGGATAACTCGGACCGCGTGGTCAGCCCAATGTGTGTTTTGTGGGGAGTGGCTGACTGTTGGACTGGGAGTCAGATTGCAATGGCTCCGTCTTAATGTGGCCTTTATGGCACTCCCATTTCGTGGGATCTGAGCCAGGTATGGTGGCACGCCCAGGGGCGGCTCCGGCCGTGCCAGCCACCTGTGCCCTCTCCCATCTCCGATCTTCTTGACTCTGTCTTGACACCAGGCTCAGATGGGGGAGGAGGAGAGAGTGCGGTAGACGCAGGGCAAGTCTACTATAACTTTAAACTAAATCACGCGCAAGTCACCGTCCCTGCTCCACTTTCCCATGGAGTATACGGCGGACATCGTCGGACTACGACGGTCGAACTGTCGTGTGTGTGTGTGTTGGGGTGTAGGGGTACTAGTTAGAGGCAGCACCACACAGCTTGCATTTGGTCGCTCCATTTGTCTCGTACAGGTGGTGAATGCTCCTGTGGCCGCCTCTAACTGGTACCCAACTCTCACCTGTGGCTCCTCGAAGTTGGGTTCTTCCCAGCGGCCACACCCGGGCAACCGTCACGACCGGCGGGCTAAACCAGGTGAGGGTCTCCGGTGTTGTGTGTGCCTCCACACCCGGTATGTCTGACTCCCGAACTTCCCACCTCCCTCCCTCTCAAAAAGTCCTACGGTGGGGGCGACAGTAACCCCGTAGGCAGCCCAGGCTAACTCGGGTCGTTCTCCCACTAAAACAAAACCGTGACCCATAGTGGAGTTCGGCAGCCGTATGGGATGTCCGAGCAGCCCTATTTAGGGACAGCACTGTTGCCTCCTCACGGAGGAAGGGGCTAGAAAAGGTGCCATAAACAAATGCTGGGTATCACGTCTTCTGCAGCGGGCCACGGCTCGCAGATCGCAAAATACGCGGTCGTAAAACTCAAACAAACAACAATACCCCCGTCCACATCCCACTCGCCATACCCTCCAGGCTGCTCGGGTGAGTCCACTCACACTAGGAGCCTAGAATGTTCGTTCACATTTAGACAATCCTAAGAGCAACCGGCCAGAACGGAGGACGGCGCTAGTCACTCGGGAAATGGCGCGCTACAAGGTGGACATTGTTGCTCTCAGCGAGACCCGATTCTCTGAGCAGGGTCAGCTGGAGGAGGTGGGGGCCGGCTACACCTTCTTATGGAGCGGCCGGCCAAAGGCAGAGCAACGCGACGCTGGTGTGTCCTTTGTCATCCGTAACGACATCGTGGGACGTCTGCCCTGTCTGCCGCAGGGTATCAATGATCGCCTGATGAGCCTCCGCCTGCCTCTTCGGGGAGACCAGTTCGCCACCATCATCAGCGCCTACGCTCCCCCAATGATGAGCTCTGATGCAGCGAAGGACAAATTCTACGAGGACCTGCACGCCTTGCTGGGGACTGTGCCGAAAGAGGACAAGTTAATTGTCCTTGGTGACTTCAATGCTCGCGTCGGGACGGACCACGCTGCCTGGAAGGGAGTGCTGGGTCCACACGGTCTCGGTATCTGTAACGATAACGGCCTCCTTCGTCTGCGCACGTGTGCGGAACACCGTCTCCTGCTGACCATCACCTTCTTCCGCCTTCCTACGCGGGAGAAGGCCACTCTTGGATGCATCCTCGGTCGCAGCGCTGGCATCTGCTGGACTATGTTCTCGTCCGGAGGTGAGATCGACAGGACGTGCTGGTAACCAAGGCGATTCGCGATGCCGATGGTTGGACAGATCACCGCCTCATCATCTCCCAGTTGAGGCTCCGACTGCAACCCCGACGAAGGCCCCATGGTAAGAGGCCGCCAGGTAATTTAAATACTCTTTTATTAAATTTGCCTGCTCACTGTTTTGATTTTAGCTACCAAATAACCGAGAAACTGGAGAACCTGCATGCTCCAGATGATAACGCTACCGTGGAGACACGATGGTGTCAACTGCGAAATGTCTTCCAGTCCACCACTCTCAATGTTCTCGGACGCGCACGCCTTTGATACCAGGACTGGTTTAACGACAATGACGCCGACATCAGCAACTTACTCGCGGAGAAGAATGGACTACACAAAGCCTACATGGACCTTCGGACTGACGCCACCAAACCAGCCTTCTTCAAATGCCGGCGCCTTGTACAACAACGGCTGCGGGAGATGCAGGATGCCTGGATGATCCGAAAGGCTGAGGAAATCCAGGGGTATGCGGACCGCAATGAAATGAAACACTTTTTCAAAGCCATCAAGGCCATTTATGGCCCGTGTATCAAGGGGTCCGCACCGCTGCTCAGCTCTGACGGTACAACACTGCTGACAGAGAAATCGCAAATTCTGAAGCGCTGGGCCTAGCGCATCAGAAATATCCCTAATTGCTCATCAGCCATCTCCGATGCTGCCATTGACCGGCTCTATCAAGTAGACACGAAAAATGACCTGGGTCTGCCACCTTCCCTACCAGAAACCATCCGGGCCGTGCAGCAGATTTCCAGCGGTAAAGCACCGGGATCCGACGCACTCCCACCGGAAGTCTACAAGCACGGTGGGCCCCGGCTGATGGCAGAAGTCACAACACTTCCAGGAGATGTGGTGCCAAGGATATGTTCCTCAAGATTTCAAAGACGCTACCATCGTCCATCTCTACAAACGGAAGGGGAACCGGCAACTCTGTGATAATCACAAAGGCATCTCGTTGCTCAACATCGCCGGGAAGATCTTCGCCCGTATCCTTCTCAATCGTCTTAATGGTCACTTAAAGCAGGGCCTGCTCCCGGAAAGCCAATGTGGCTTCCGCCGACACCGCGGAACAACTGATATGATCTTTGCCGCCCGCTAGCTACAAGAGAAGTGTCAGGAGATGCGAACTCACTTATACAATACCTTCGTTGATCTAACGAATGCCTTTGAAATGGTGAATCGTGACGGACTGTGGAAAGTCATGCAGAAATTTGGTTGTCCTAAGCGGTTCACGCACATGATGCGTCAGCTTCATGACGGGATGACGGCGCGCGTCACTGAAAACGGGACGGTATCCAAAGCATTCGTAGTGACCAACGGAGTGAAGCAGGGCTGCGTACTGGCCCCCACCCTCTTCAGTCTCATGTTCTCGGCTATGCTGATGGACGCCTACCGTGATGCGCAGCCTGGTATCCGCATCGCCTACAGAACTGACGGGCACCTTCTCAACAGTCGGTGTATGCAGGCTCCAACGCGCGTGTCTACGACTACAGTCCATGACTTGCTCTTCACGGACGACTGCGCCCTTAACACCGTGACGGAGGAGGACATGCAAAGGAGCATGGACCTCTTCGCCGATGGCTGCGCCGATTTTGGATTAACAATCAGTACAGCCAAAACAGTTGTCATGCACCAGCCACCACCCAGCGCGGAATACAATGCTCTTTGAATCAATGTCAACGGTGCTCAACTCAAAAACGTGGTAACCTCCGCTTATCTAGGAAGCACGATATCGCGCAACACGAGAATCGATGACGAGGTTGCCCAATGGATCTCCAAAGCTTGTCAGGCCTTCGGCCGGCTGCAGGCCTCCGTGTGGAATCGCCACGGTATTCACCTGAACACCAAACTGAAGATGTACAAGGCCGTCGTCTAGATGACACTCCTTTACGGAGCGGAGACCTGGACCATCTACTCGAACCAAGCCAGGAAGCTGAATCACTTTTATCTCAGCTGCCTCCACAGAATACTAAAGCTGAGATGGCAAGACAGGATCCCGAACACGGAAGTCCTGGAGCGGACCGGAATCCTCAGCATCCATGCCATGCTGAGGCAAGTGCAACTTCGATGGAGCGGCTACCTGGTAAGAATTGAAGACGAGCGACTACCCAAACGACTTTTCTACGGAGATGTCACTACGGGTTCTCCCCGGCACGGAGGTCAAAAACGACGCTACAAGGACACTTTGAAGAAATCGCTGATTCAACTGCAAATCAACTCGGCGACCTGGAAGGACCTCGCCCAGGATAGCAATTAATGAGACCAACCAGATCGCCGCCGCCAAGGCCAAAAGAGCGGCACTAAAGTCACCAGCGCCCCGGAACAACACTGCCAATGCCCAGGCCCTGCCAATATGCCCGCGCTGTCAACGCATCTTCCGCGCGCGAATCAGCCTGGTTGGACCTCTTCGGACGCAATGCACCAACAATCCGACAATTCCAATTTCTATGTCAAATTCGGCCAACCCTCCTTCTGACTCTCCCACCCTCACTCCTGGAATCAATTCCATTACTCCCACCATCATAGAGACCACATCCATCTACTCATCGCCTGCTACCCCCACCACCGCAACCACCACCGCCTTCGCCTTCACTACCTCCACCACCACCACCATCAGCGATGGGGAATCTCTCCTAAGCTGTACTCAATGCGACCGCACATTCACCTCACGCATCGGCCTGGTCGGTCACTTGCGAAAACATCGTACAGAGACCGGTGAGCCAGTGCCTGGAGCCCTATCACACAGCAGAAATCGTCGCCTACACTGCCCTCACTGTCTTTGCGCATTCACTCATCGCATGGGCCTATTCAGTCACATGCTCATCCATGACAGCGGAATTCACCACAATGCCGACAACACCGATACATCATGCACACCCTCCGCTCCTGCCATTCTTAGCGCCCCTGCCGCCCCCACTACCATGAACGACATCCCCCCAGCCTCTACCGATTTCTGCTGCCCACACTGCGCCTGCAACTTGAACTCACGCATCGGCTTGGTCGGTCACCTGCGAATCCATCGCACGGAGGCTGGTGAACCAGTGCCTGGGGCTCCGACATACAGTCGACGCGCCCACCTTCACTGCCCTCACTGCTCCCGCACATTTACACACCGCATGGGACTGAGAGTCAGGATGCAATGGCTCCTTCTTAATGTGGCCTTTATGGCACTCCCACTCCGTTGGATCCGAGCCAGGTGTCGTGGCACGCCCAGGGGCGGCTCTGGCCACGCCAGCCACCTGCGCACTCTCCCATCTCCGGTCTTCTTGACTCTCTCTTGACACTGGGCTCAGGTGAGGGAGGAGGAGAGAGTGCGATAGAATCAGCGCAAGTCTACTATCACTTTAAACTAAATCACGCGCAAGTCACCGTCCCTGCTCCACTTTCCCATGGAGCATACGGTGGACATCGTCGGACTATGACGGTCGAACTCTCGTGTTTTTGTGTGGATTCACCCACTTGCTAAAGCCTAAGGAGAGATTCTCCATGCTATATCATGCAAAAAGTTGATTTGAGATAGGTGGAATGCACGCAGAAGCCCCTGCCCCAAGTATGCTTCGTTAAATTCCTAGCCTCCTTGGCGGAGTGGAGGGGAAAGGACACAAGTAACTGGAAATAACGCACATATATTTTCCCAAATGACCTAGCTTCGTGCATATAAAAGCCCTGCGGCCGCTGCAGGGAGGCATGGCCCTGGCTAAGTGGTCTGCTTTATCTACCAGCTGACAGTCTTTCAAGCCACGTTGTCTTGACAACAAAGTGCGAGTTGTGGTGCAGTAAAACATTGCGCTGAGTGCCTTTCACGTCCCAACTCAGAGGTCTCATGCAATGCCACTGTAGACACAGAGGCGAGAAAACTTGCGGTATTGAGCAAGATAACTGACAGAAGGTTTGCCTTTGTGTCACGCGTGCCATCATGCCTTGCTGAATTCACCCAATAAAGCCTAACGCACGTTGATAGGCTTGTCCATACGAATTCTAAGTCCAACGGCCTTCAAAGCTATGACTTCTAAGGTGCCAGTAGGGGTTGTTACCTCTTTGTGGCTTTAATACAGCAGCGCCACTCATGTTCGGGGTTGGATAGAGCATCACAATAAACCCAATGATGTAGGCGATTGGTCATCATGGACAGCCGCTGATAGGCCCTGAAGACACGGATGGTAGCATGCAAGGGTGTTATGTTTGGTTCTCCTGGAAACATGGTGCGTGTCCACGTGAATAACACGCCAAAACCTCATCAATCCTCGACGCCTGGTCTCGTTGGATTGTCCCGCCAAGACTGGGTGGTGTGCGCAGTTTTGCAGTTGCACACATGCATACCACGCTTGTCCTCAGCCGGACAGTAAGGGTCATTCTATCAGGCACGCACACGCTAGTTCGACCGTCATTTACGACTATGTCCGCGGTATACTCCCCAGCATAGGGGTGCAGAGACAGTGACTTGAGCTGGATTACAATTAAAGTAGACTTTCATTGCATCTAACTCACTCTCTGTTCCACTACCTCGTCTGGGCCTAGTGTCAAGATAGAGTCAAGAAGACCGGAGATGGGAGAGGGCAAGCGGTCGCACACTGTGGTCCAACAAAAAAATAATAACACAACAACATAAGAGAGGGTGAGCTTGGATCCCAACTGAGTGGTAGTGCCACAAAGGCCACATTAGGAAGGAGCCATTGCAGCCTGACTCTCAGTCCACCAGTCAGCCACTCCACACAAAACACACATTGGGCTGACCACGCGGTCCGAGTTATCCCGTCAGTTCGCAACCTTCCAAGCCACGGCTTTTAGCGCACCGTGATAGTTTCAAGCGCGTCAGCTTGTTTATAGTGAGGAACATGCGCTGAGCTGTCGACCTCACTCTCTCCCCCACCCCCACAGTCAAACCGCTGTCCGAGCCGGTCAGTTGTCTGATGCGGAAGTTGGCGCAGCTGCTGGTGACCTCGTCTACGTGTACTACGTGCACGACCTGGCCCTCCAAACACGAGCACCAGGATTTCACACAACAGGGGGTTGAACAGCTTACATCTCACATGTGTGAGATAGCCAGAGGTCACGTTAAGAAGGAGCCATCGCAGCCTGACTCACAGGCCACCAGTCAGCGACTCCACACAACACACATTGGACTAACTGCGAGGTCTGAGTGTAAATGTCAGTTGGCAACCTTCCAACCGCGGCGCTTAACGTTACCGCACTCTCTTCTCCTCTCCCACCTGAGACCGGACTCATGATACAGCCAAGAAGACAAGAGATGGGAGAGGGCGCATGTGGCTAGCGCAGTCGGAGCCACTCCTGGGTGTACCACCACAGCTGACTCGGATCCCACGGGGTGGGAGCCATTGCTGCCTGCCTCGCAGTCCGCCAGTCAGCCACTCCACACAAAACACATTGGGCTGACCACGCGGTCCAAGTTATGCCGTCAGTTGGCAACCTTTTAAGCCACGGCTTTTAGTGCACCGGGATAGTTTCAAGTGCGTCAGATTGTTTATAGTGAGGAAAATGCGACTGAGCTGTTGACCTCACTCTCTCCCTCACCCACACAATCAGACCACCATCCGAGCCAGTCAGTTGTCTGATGTGGGAGTGGGCGCATTGGCTGATGGGTCAGCAAATCCGTCTTCACGCGCCACAGCACGACATGGCCCCTATGACGCATACACCAGGATTCACTTACTCAGGGGATATGGAGGAGCCATCGCTGTCTGACTCCCAGTCCACTGGTCAGCAACTTGACGCACACAGCACATACACTGGGCCGGCGACGTTGTCTGGTGTAAGCATCAGATTGGCAGCCTTCAAGCCACGGTTTCCAGGAAACCGTGATTTTATTAGGTACATTATGATGATTTTGAGAGTGTTGTCTATGTATTAGTGTAGATGGTGTGCGCTAATGTGGCTTAGTCTCCGGTGGTTTACCACAGGTTGTCGTGGAGGCGCATGTGTCCTAATAGGCCCATGCGGTGCGTAAATGTGCGGGAGCAGTGAGGGCAATGGAGGCGGGCGCGGCGACTGTATGTCGGAGCCCCAGGAACTGTTTCACCAGCCTCTGTGCGATGAATTCGCAGGTGACCGAACAGGCCGATGCGTGAGTTCAAGTTGCGGACGCATTTTGGGCAGGAGAAATCGGTAGAGGCTGGGGGGATGTCATTCATGGTAGTGGGGGTGTCATTGACGGCAAAAACGGCAGGAGCGGAGGGTGTGCATGATGTACTAAAGTACTAAAAGTACTAAATGAGTGTCGTTGTGGGTGAATAAAGGAAAAGTCAGGCCGAAAAGGTGCTGTATATACAGGTGGAAGGAATAAAAAGAGTACTGTGGGAAATGGACGCCCTACTCCCACCTGTCCCCATCCGACAGTTTGAATATCGATTTCGACGATTTCCACCGTATGCTCCACGGCAGTGTGGTGCGGGGACGGTTACTTGCGCTGGATAATAGTGAGAGTAGACTTTCACCGCATCTACGTCACTCCTTAATTTACATCCTCATCTAGGGCCGTTGTAGAGACAGAGCCAAGAAGACCGGCGATGGGAGAGGGCACAGGCCCGCGTATTGTGGTCCAACATAAAAAAAGAACACAGCAACAAAATGGAGGGGCGTCTTGGATCCCAGCTGAGTGGGAGTGCTACAAATGCCACATTACGAAGGAGCCCTTGCAGCCTGACCCTCAGTCCGCCAGTTAGCCACTCGGCACATACACACACTGGACTGACCGCGTGGTCTGAGTTGTCCTGCCAGTTGGAACTCTTTCAAGCCACGGCTTTTACTGCACCATGATAGTTTCAAGCGCATCAGATTGTTTAAAGGGGAGAAATCGACCTCACCCTCTCCCCCAACCCCAGAATCAGGCTGCCACCCGAGGTTGTCGGTTGTCTGAGGTGAGAGTGGGCGCATTGGCTGACGGGCCGGCGTACCCATATTCGCGCGCCACAGCACAACCTGGCCCACATAGCACATACATCAGTATTCACGTAACCAGGGGGTACGAAGGAACCATCGCCATCTGACTCCTAGTCAACTGGCCAGCCACTCAACACAACACACACTGAGCTGACGATGGGGTCTGGTATATACGTCAGATTGGCACACGCGACAGTTCAGTCGTCGTAGTCCGACGATGTCTTCGGTATGCTCCACAAAATGGGGGTGCAGGGACGGTGAATGGGGGGTGGATTAGTCTTAAGTGGTAGTAGACTTGCGCTGCATCTACCGAATTCTTTCCTGCTCCACCTGAGCCTGGTGTCAAGCCAGAGTCAAAAAGACCAGAGGCGGGAGAGGGCGCAGGTGGCTGGCGTGGCCAGAGTCTCCCTGAGCATGCCACCACACGTGGCTCGGATCCCACGGAATGACACACACATACACACTCAGTTTGACCGTCGTAATTTGACAATATCCACCGTATGCTCCACAGAAGTGTGGTGCAGGGACGGTGACTTGTGCTCAAATTAGTTTTACGTGATAGTAGACTTTCACGGCATCTACCGCACTCTCTCTTCCCTTACCCAACTGTTCACGGTGTCAATACATAGTCAAGAAGACCAGAGGCAGGGTCGGGTGCAGATGGAGCATCTCCTACGGGGTAAGAGAGCGGGGTGCAGCATAAACCTGCACCTACGCATGCCCACATTGGGCAGGCACATCCCTCATATTCGACGTTTGTTATGGAACCTCATCCCAAAATAAGGACGCCTCTCGCACCCTTATTTGATCTCAGTGTTGGTCCAGCACATTTACTCCGCGTCCCGTTTAGGGGGCATACACACACGCACACTAGGCACTGCCCTGGTTTGACTATGGAGGCCAATGCCCATCGGGCAAGCCAGGTCAGAGGTAATCATTTTAGCGAGAGGACTAGCCGAGACTAGCAGGACTTTAGAAGGCCGATAAGACTCGGGGATAACGTAGGCCCTCCTGGGTTTATCCAAGGTGTACAAAAACTGAGTGAAAAAGGAGAGGAGGACGCCAGAGGGCAATCAGCCTCGAGGACGGGAGTAGGAGCTGGTAATTGCCATAGGTAGGTGGCAGCATAGGGACTGCAGCCCGTAAATACTACAACTCCCTGTGCATGAATTACTCGTATCTGATGATACTGACTCTGATGATGGGTTCATGGGAAAAAGTTCTTGCTCTAGCTATCGCGTCTACTACTTTCCTAGACTCTCATTTTCGCTTGCATCGAAGAACGCCAGTACATTCGTGAATACAAATGGTGATCGCCTAGAAGGGGCAAGGTCGTATTCAATGTAGCGTCTGGTGCATGAAAATCAAAGGGCGTTTTAGACGTTAACTGAAATATAATTTGCAGGATCCTACTTTTCTGGCTCATTTAATGTTGCTTTTGACCAGTAGCAGCATAAACCCCAATATGACTGGCAGGAGGGGAAAGAGCTTCTCACTCAGTTAAACTAAGAAATGGGGCACATCTGGTAGATCAATTTATGCAAAAGCTAGGCAGTTTTGTCCGGCGACAGCTTCCATGGATCTGAAATTAATGCAAACAAGTGATCGAGCCTACCCTACAACCAGTTTACACTACGGACTATGCAGCCCACCTGCGACCTTCCGGCTGATCGAAACTACCAATCAGGGAGTGAAAATGAGAAGGAAGCTCGAAGATAAAAAGTTCAAAAACATGCAATTTGTCACCCTCACATAAAGGAAACAGCATCAACTTAAAGGTTATACAATATCCCGTAAGATATTTTTGCAGTGCCTATGACTGAGAGGTTGGAAACGTTAGTCCGTCTTCATTTGTTTTCATTTTTGCATACTAGAACGACAATGTTATTAAAGATAACTGGACATCGTTTTTCAGGCGAAACAACTTGAAAGAATCAAACCACACTGGACAAGGTACAGTGCTTCAAGGGTTATATCACAAAAATTTCCCTAAACGCAACGAAATGCAGTGTGCTTTGAATTAAAAATAATTTGAATGCTGTCATGGTTAAACCCCGGCAGACCATGACTTCCAGGCCATTTGGCCTAGACTGGCGTTGGCAGTAAGCATGAGGTGTCCACTTTTGTGTACTGTTTGGCCTAGATTATTCTTCGGCAAATAGATCATTTAACAAAAAGCTCACAAATGTAGAAATGGGACAAATACACGTGGCTCCAATCTTAGTAGCAACGAAAAAAGCAATTTCTTTCAACTGAGATTATTCGTTCCCGAAAATATTGCTTTTTCGTGGTTTTGGAATAAATACCAGGATGACAACAGTAAAGCCGCTTTGCATACTGACCTCCAGCTATTTTCATAGAAGTCAAGACGAAGTCCTTTGCACGTCGTTGCTCACTCAAATTGTTCTACTGTCTTAGGCGTATCCCTAGATTACAGAAAAAATTTTTACTGTTTAAATCTGGGTTTCATATCGTTTTCCTATAAATTATCATATAGATGATGGCTTGGAATAGCGTCCTTAGCTGGATTGTTTGTTGACTTGCTGACTTCTTTTACTTTCGAATTCCGAATTCTTAATTCGAGAAGCGTAACTAAATCCTCCTCGCAACGATTACGCCACATGTTTTGAAGGTACTGTTCTATTTCGAGCACTTTTCTCCTTCTGTTGATGTGCCATCGTTTCCGATGCTTGCTTATTGTTCAGGTATGCTTGGAATATTTTACTCGGTCACCTCTTCATCGAATAATCAGATATCAAAATGCTAATAAAGGACTTGAACCACGTCTTAACCTGATCATTAAATGGGGATCGCGTACAGGCCAATCAACAACCAGTTTGGTAGGTTCTGAGACTGTAACCACCTCCACTCCTGCATTTCAGTAACGTTCAAACATTTAAATCTAGCTGCTTCGTCGTTACTAATTTGCCTAATTGGGATTTATTAAATAAGCGTATCGTATTACGATTTCGTGTTACTTATTGACGTTTTAGTCCCTGTATTTGGGATTTACCTATGATTAACTGCTAAATCTTACACAGCCGGGTTCTCTTTCATTTTCCTGGCTTACTAAAAAAGAGCACCTCAAACCATGGTTAAACGTACTCTCTTTGATCCATTTCCACTGCGTGTCTTATTTTTATTCTCAAATCGGCACCATAGTTTGATGGCGTATAACAGGAAGCCATCACTTCCCTGATCAACTGCCACGTTATTTCCGAGCAAGTGGTTATAAGTTACTTCATTCAATTCGATGTACCTTCCCCGACATTGTCCATTGCGTGTCACTATATCAAGATCACTGTTAGCTTCCCTTTTCTAGCTTGGGCTCTAAGCGGTCTGGATTTCTAAGCACTTAGACTACAGTCTAACTTACTGCAAACGGATTTGGTGTCTTTTGTTATGCTTCGACTACTTTTCTGCATTTTGATCGAGGCTTGCAGACAGCTCATATTAAACAAGCAACTTAATTTATTTCCAGACTAGGGCAGCAGAACCCCTCTTTCTATTTCCAGACACATTAAGACATTTAGACCACGAAGTTCTTCAGAACATAAAATAGGATACTCGTTTGAATTTTTCGGGCATCGCTGGTGACGAGAATTCTCACTGCCTGGAGAGGAAAATATAGCTTGGGCAGTAGCGACCTCACAACAACAGTGCTGCAAGGAAAAGGCCAGACCCTTTGAGATGCGTGTAGCTGCAGTGGCTTTTTAGGCACTTGCTTCTCTTCGGGACATGACATATTCACTGAAACCTCAAGCCACAGGAGCCAGACTTTATTACTGAAATTGATGATTAATCTTTGGAACCAAGCTATAGGCGTAGACAAGCCTAATAAACGAACATATAATAGGACGATGAGGCAAGTGTGGGGGACGAATGCGTGACTAATAGCGCCTCCATAGAATGTACACTTATACTAAAGAATTTATCCTTTGACCGTGTCAGGTACGACCTACTTCCTCCTAACGTTTCACAATCGCCAGCGAAAATGCATCTGCTTAAAACACTTTCAATCGCTCGTTGAATGACTTTCGGAAATACGGGCTGAAAGGAGGGGTTACATCAAAAAGCACTATCTTTATTAGGTAGATGGACGTAAAATGCGTACCTAGTGACCAGAAAACGCGATTAGTCATCAGAGCAAGTTTTTTAAGTCGGACAAAGTTTGCAGTGCTACCTCTTCCACTAGTTGCGCATCATAACTTAATCGTTATTGGACGAATGACTGAAGGCACACCTTGGCCCAACCAATCGTTTATCATCTCAGACAGCTGCGCTTATTGTGTACACGAAAAGTAAAATATTACAAAACAACATTAAGGGATTTTCATGAAGCCAATATGGAGAACTACCTTCAACGTTGGCACGAACAGGTTGGAAAAAGGTGAAATTTCGATAGCAAAAATCCCACCCAAATCACCAGACCCGTACATTAGTGTGGACACAAGTACGCTACATATACTATTTAAAAATGCGTAGGGCAATAGATTATTAAATGCGTCATTGTATACAAAGACCCGCTCATGTACTCCACCCATTAAACTTACACGTCAGATAATTAATTTTTCAGAAAAGAGGGGAGAATAGTCTCTTTGGGTAGATTTGTGCCTTACTTTTCCGAAATTTGGAGCATACCTGCACGAGCGCCAGAATTAGGTTGGTGTTCCGGGCAGACAAATAAAAATTTGCGCAGGGCTCATTCTCGCTAATAGGATTATTGAGGAATACTAAAAAGCTCCGTCTAAGCAATGTCGCACTGAGGTGGCTGGCAGATTGACGCCTCACCAATCAAAACCGACAAGACAACGAGCCGGTGGCTCGATGGTCAGAGCGTTGGTCTTCTAATAAACAGATAGCGGATTGGAGCCTCGGGTGGTGCACCACCTGTGGTTGACTGATGAGGGCTACTAAGCCAGAAATGGCTATTTCAGCCTCCCTTGTCTTTTCGGGCAATGTTTACATGAGGTAGTTGTTTGACCACGCAAACCACTTACCACGCAGACTTCCTGTAGTTCCAATGACACGATAGAAACCACATGAACTGGGCCCGAACGGCACATGATTAAGCCATAGGTTTCAGAAGTTTTTTTTAGCGAATGAATACACCGCTTTTCTCCTGGCATACAAAGTCCTGCTCCACCAGTACACCAAGTCCAGAATAGGAAAAGGGAGATTGTTAAGACTGGATAAACCTCAGGCTGTGCGGTTCCTTCTAGTAATTTAACGAAGCCAATGATGTTATCCAATAGTTTTCCACATCTTAAGGAGCCAAAACATGACTAGCCGATTCATTGATGCCCTGCTAGTGAAAGACATTTGCCTTACGCAACAGTGGACCATTATAAGGACAGCCTGTCGAGTCAAGTTCAAAACCTCCCAATGCACCTGCTACTGCTGCTTCACTGGTTATATAAAAGAGTCATAGTTGTTATCATCAGTCTAGGGGTGAGAAGTGTCGGTCAGTTGGACCAAATGAGACTTTTGAATCTTTTCGTTCACCTAAATAAACTTTGTGGAGCAAAATTCAGTTTCCATTTCTATAATTCAATAGGTGAAGCGAACAGTCACTGAAGGCTGTCTTAGAAATGACATGACTGAGCTTTTCCCGGGGCCCGGTGCCTAATTGGCCTTCCCCGTGTTGTGAATTCAGCACCACCCACATGAAGCCTATTGAAACGTCAATTAATTTTCCACAAGGACACTGAAGTGGCCGTTTCTACGTCCTTGTTCACCATCATCCATCCTGTGCTAACGCATCTCCGGCTTAGGTGATTTGCTCAACACCAGTCCACAGATATCGGCACTGATAAAAATCACGTGGGAGTGGTGGTAACCGATCAGAGCGGACATGAGTATTCTATCATTGCTAGTCTTCGTGCGGCAACTAACATGGAGCATGAACCCTGATCTCCAAAGCAATAATTCATCAAGAATTAGCCGAGGAGGAACACAGCAGACGTCTGAAACTTTTATGGCACGTTAGTGATGAGACCTTCATACGGTCAGTTCTAATCCCTCCAAGACCTCAGAAATAGAGCTGATATCTGGATCAATGGAGAAATTTGAAGAGGGCAGTTTTTTTGGAATATTTGCATAGGGTGCATACGAGACCTAACGGATGTGTTGAAGCCTGTCCCACTTCAGTAGCGTCACAATTTCATCAACTGCCACCATGCTGCACGACCTTAGAATTCTGACGAAGTATCCATCCAACTCTTCTTTCGTTGGCGCACACGCTCCTCCACAGATGGAGGGATTCTCCATCTAGTTGAGTAACTATGTCAGTCATGTCCGTGACTTGAATTGAACCGGTAAGCGTCCCGGTTTGAGTTCCTTATGTCAGGGAAAGCAATCGTTTTTCGTATGCTTGTTATTATCCACAAAGGTACTGCTTTGGGAGCTTGTCTACTGGTCTTGTGACGCAAACACGAACAGATGAGCTACTCGGCAAGTTGTGTCAGGATACACGGTGAGTCATAGGTTATTCATGTTAGGTTTATATTTGATGAGCCAAATGCTGAAGAGCGAAGGAGGAATCTATGACTAGCGTGAAGTTACGTTGTCCATTAGGGCCACCATACCGGCTACGTCAGCTGAGCATAGTCGCCATCAAAAATTTAGAGTGACAAGGGGGAGAGAATTTACTGCATTGTGGGCAAACATGGGGACGGTCTGCTGGTCTGAAAGCCATTCAGGTGGTGTGCATAGACCATGCACGCCCCAAGGTCAGGCTCAGTGACAAACAATGAGAAAGCGCACGTGCCGAGCCAGTGTTGTGCAATACTGTGCAGTCATTAAGACCGAAAACGGCGAGGACAGTGCGCGACGGAGAGTCGAGAGGTACAGCTTTGGAGGCGACTGGCTTAAATGTCTACCTTAGGTCTCCTATAGATCTCCAACAAATAGGGCGTTACTTTATTAGGACTAATATACTGTGATCATGTGAAATAGAACTCTCAACTTATTAAAAATGGTGAAGTGGGGATGCCTTGGACGTTGTCCAGCGCTTTTCTTCTGACGACAAATCAGTATTTGGCTCTCCTTAAAATTCCTACATCTGCATGCTCAGGCTTACAGTGCATTTTGCAAACATTCAAGAATTTTACGCATCGTGAACCTTTTACATGAAAATCAAGGTCAGAACTGGTGCTGTTGAGTATCGCACGCAGGTTCGAACTGAATGAAGGTATAAGCCTTGAGTATTTCGGATACGTGTTGGTCTTCTCTGGAAGCTCTATCCGAAGGTCGCGTCTTTGGCCAGACACGGGAATAGGAACCCGTCCCCCGTCTATCGGGGTTCCTGTGTGAATTTCCGGGGAGATTGGTCTTCCTGTTAAGTGTTTTGATTACAGTTAAGTATAGGGGTTAGTGTTAGACTGATTATTTGGGTTAGGACTGGCGTGAGGGTCACGGTTAGGAAACCAAGATCTGTACACTTCCCCAAATTTTTTCAAGGCCACCTACATTTCTGGGAAGTGCTTCGTAGTCCGTGTCTTGCCGCGTAATCTCAATAGTTGAATTTGACTGCGTCGAACGTTGTGCGAACGCAGGAATGAACTTTTATTTGAAACGTAACTCACAGCAGAAGACAAGTTTTCGGAAAAAAACGCTTTGAGCTCAAGGCAAACTCAGAGCTGATGATGGTTTTGCATTCATGCACGCTTACAGCACTCGAGACTGCATACGGAGAAATATGTTATTGCAAACGAGCATTGAAGGTTATTTGAAAATGAAGTACTTACCGCCAATTGAGCTGGCAAAGGCCATAACACTAATGCCTAGTATGGCCTCACTGATTTCCCAGACGATACCAAGCGTCTCCAGCGAGTTCACCAGCTCGTGAGCGATGGCATAGATCCAAATCACTGAAGTAATAAAACCGAGGGTTGCGAAGAAGGGTCGGTGGTAGGGGGTTGGAGGACGGTCCCACTTTGATGTGACAAAGATTGTGATTGCGAGACAAGCGGAGATAAGGAGAACAATAACGACCACGGGTATACCAGTTTCTCCAATTTTATGCTGACCGACGGACTGTCCACCAACTGGAATGAAGAAATACAATATTTTTAACAGGTTTGTCGGTTCCTACTCGATGGGTTTCCAACAGCACCAGACGGAAAGACCAAAAAGGTTCCACCTTGACCTTTGAAGGAAGTAAAAAGAAATCGCTCTCAACAAACTCATCCATTTAAAGTGAGCGAACGTTTCATCTGCGGCCACGCTCAGGGATCCAGTTAGGAAATCCTGAGTCAGAAGACGAATGCTGCTCGTTTTTCAGGATCAAAATTTGACTGTTAAGTTGGTAGGGCAAGGGCAACCTAAGCATAACTAGGCCTCACCGCCACTAGCCTTGCGGTTTGAATGAATAACGGGACTCAGAGATCTGTTATTCCTGAAGCTGTGAGCTAGGGCACTCATGGGCAATCAACTGTTAACAAATCAGAAGTACTCACTGCAATTTTGACCGGAATTTTACGCCATGGGCGTATATGAGAGAGAATACCAGTCTCTGTGCTCTCTCCCTGTGCTCTCCGTTATGTAAACATCTTTTGGAAGAGGGCTGACAGCGCTTAGGGCGAGACTAGATAAACACTTGTTTTCAGCAAGATCTTGGCGTTTGTTAACGCTTATAACTGCGCAGGTTGCTCCGGCAGTCAACAATTTCTCCTCCGAGTAAAGCTCCTGGCGCCTACCAATCGTTCGCTCTGAGCATATTCGTCGACACAGTATAACAGGTTTGCCTTAATCAGGGCTGTTGGCTTCACTGTTGGCACGGCTGAATCCCCTCTCTCTCGCTCTCTCGAATTTGTGCTTATAACTGACGCCACTGCTTCTGGGATCAGCCGAATGAAGTATAGAGTTCTTGAGACTGGATGATTTGGTTGTGTCCAGCATACGAGCGGTATGAGTTTTGCCAATCAGCAACTTTGTGTCTACACGAGCAACAGCACTAATTAAGGAAGCGTTAGTTGAAGCTTGTGTGAACAGTACTATTTCAAATATGACGCCCACTCCCACATCAGAAAACCGACCGGCTCGTATGGTGGCCTGATTCTGGGGGTGGGCGAGAGAGTGAGGTTGATGACTCAGCGCATTTTCCTCACTATAAACAACCTGACGTGCTTGAAACTATCACAGTACGCTAAAAGCCGTGGCTTGGCAGGTTGCCAATTGACCAGGTAAATCGGACCGTGTGGTCAGTCCACTGCGTGCGTTTGTGCGCAATGGACGACTGGCGGACTGAAAGTCGGGCTGCAATGGCTCCTTCTTAATGTGGCCTTTATGGCACTACCACTAAGTAGGGATCCGAAACGCCCCTCTCTTATGTTGTTGTGTTCTTGTTTGGAGTAGGACCACAGTGCGTGTACCTGCGCCTTCCCTCATATCCGATTTCCTGACTCTGTCTTGACACCGGGTCCCGGTGGGGGAATGGAAAAGAGAGTGAGTTAGATGTGGTACAAGTCTAATCTCACTGTCCCTGCGCCACCCTGCTCTGCGGCATACGGTGGACACTGTCGGACTAAGACAGTGGAACTGCCATTTGAGCTATTAATAACGAGCTGATGGCGAACAGTTTAAGGTTGGCGCAAACAATGCACCCAAACTCTGAGATCGTTAGACACAGTGCCTGTCGCCACCATCTAAAAAAATATATTCTGAAAACGGATCTATTCTTTAGCTTGCATATACCCTTAAATTTAGCGCTTCTATGAAGCTATAGGACTGTGATGTTTAATCAGGAGGAAGACAAAGATAGCTAAGGGGAACATCCTAGTCGAAAAGATTTTTTGTGGAAATGACAACTGTTGATAATTATAATTGGAAAAAAGGCCTATAAATTTTCCCTCCTAGTGTTGTGCTTTAAAATCAATAGTGACTGATGAAATAACTATCGAAAGTCAATCACTGAATGCGAACGTGATGTAGGTGTCTACTTACTTTCGACCTACTTATCTCCCCGCTCTTTCACCGACGCCGACAGCCTCTGCTAACAACAAGTCACTCCCTGGGAGTGTTATTTATAAGAAAATAAGACAACTAGGATGCAGTGCAGTTAGAGATAACAGAGCGTTCGTCAGTCATAGGCATGCGCTGAAGGTTTGTCTTATAAGGCCCGAGTATCATTTAGCAGAGCTTAAAAAGGCCAAATTTTATCAGTATGCAATCCGGTTGATCACACATGATTATCATAGTCCATGTCGTGCGGTGCTTCTAGGAAAGGCAGCAATGCTGTGACCAGCAAAACTACATTAGACAATTCGATGCGTTCGGGAGAAGAGTTACAAACGGACACCGAACGAGAGGGTGAAAGGGCAAACTAACTTGTTATGAGCATGACCCATAGCATGGGGGTGAGAAGGCACTGGAAAGTGTTCAACAGACGACACCATCCGTGGAGTTGTTCAAAGTCCACCAGGTCGTCAGAGCTCCCCGAAATAGCCGGTTGCCGGCTAGGGCCTGAGCCCTCAGCAGCAGTGGTTGCCACGGGAGGGAAGTCAGTCTTGGAACTTTGAAAAGAGTTCTGGGATTCTGTGACGATGGTAGTCATTGAAACTTTGCTGCCAATTATTGCCTCGCCTGCGCTATTTTTGGCGGCCCCCTGAATAGTCGCCACCTCCACATCATGACCGGGAATTGGCACGAGTGATGTTTCTGTCGCCTCTGTCGATGCTGGTGGAGCTGGCTCCAAATCCTCAATAACCACTGGGATGGTGAGACGGAACAGAAGGAATATCGGAGCTTGCAAAATCTGAAGAATTTTCATTGGTATGGAGATCCTCTTCCACTCGTCGAGGTCTATAGGGCAAATGGAATAGACTAGATGGTGCCACATCCCCTTGCTACCCCACCTCATGAAGGCATCATCATCCTCCTCTTCATCCTCAATGGTTACTTCTTCTTCCTCTACTTCCCTCTCCTCGTTTTCCTCATACTTCTCAGTCCCTTCCTCTGCAATATCCTCCTGCAGTTTCGAAGGCTTTCCCAAGACAGAGGCAAGTGGGCTCTCTTCGAATTGAACCCTTAAATCAGTTGGATGACCACCGATCTCTTGTTTATAGAGACCGGGTCGTGGCGTGAGGATAGACTGCGGGGTGAAAGCCCTAGCAGTAGCAAGCTGGTCCAAGTCAGGCAGAGAGTTTGAAGAGATGCGATGCAGGCCCCGGAGATTGTTCGGAATCCTACTGGCTTGAAACGCAGGGCTTTTACCGAGGAAGGAGGCAGAAGGACTATGGGATAAAGCAGTTAGGTGCCTTCCGTAGGCCATGTCACTAGGAGTGTTGAGGATGGAAGTGATATCATGAGCCTGTATGGAATCGGAACCGTATCGTAGTCGGGGGGGATGTTCAAAGCCACCTACGAGAAAAGATAGAGTTTTTGCCATTTATTTATTTCAGAAGGGTGCCAGTACCACTGATGAAAGGCAAACCTTAAGTAAATATGATGAGATGTGAAGGACAGGGAAGCATAGCTAGGTCCTTCGCAAAACCAAAGGCGCCTGCCGATAAAGCATTTGTAGAAAACTGTTTATAGGTAATAAGAAAGAACTTACAGCTCCCTCCTAAGGTCATTAAACCGTATAGTTTTTCCAGTTTTCAATGAAAGTCCTCAAATTAAACGTTTTTCAATAGACAATTGATTCGTCTTATAATCGTAAAGCATCCTGTGCAATAGACTTAATGACAGAAAACTTTTTAATTCGTTAAAATTTTACATCACTGATGTTCCGGCAGTGTAACCATTGATTTTTGGATTCTAGATGGAAATATAAGGAACATCCCCGAAACACAGAATTCACGATTTGGTAGTTCATCAGTACACGAGAATAGAACCCCCCCCCCTATTTCGGGGGCCTTGCGCTAATTTCCAGGGAGATAAAGGTTAGGGTTAAGATAGCAGTTAAGCTTAAACTTAAGGTAGGGTTAGGGTTAGATGTATGTTTATGGCAAAGGTTAATGTTTGGCATTGGTTTGGGGTCAGTGTTAGGGTTACTGTAAGGACTCTGTAGTAAACACTCCTCCTGGAATTTTGCGCAAGGCCAACCCTAGAACTGGAGGGGGGAGGGTTTCCTACTCCAATGTCAACAAAATTTATTATGAGAAATTTTAAGACGTTCATCTGCATGTCCACTCACGAAGTCACCAAGGCCATAAGATGAATATAGGCCACTGTGCATGCTGCTTTAACAGTTCGAAATTCTTACAACAATAGCTGCAACAGAGAAGCCATACCGATTGAACGGATATGCACTCGAAAAAACACACTTTAACGTAAGAATTGCACAAGTTTTGCCAGCAGAGTTGCATAATTCATCTGATGCAATTGTGGAAAACTCAACGGCCTCCGTTCAATCACAACTAACGACAGCAAGGGCATGGTTTTTCTACAGTCCACACTCTAACATATCAGGTAAGTGAGCTCGGCAGTCATCTGGCGGATTCTGGGTCGATTGCTTGAGAAATCCTACTAAGGTAGCGAGCCTACTATATCAGAATTGGTCGATTCCACACGTTTCGGTCAACTGAGTGGGTTACTCGATCCAACTGTGATTCAAATCACGGCCCCCAGTCAGGGCCTCGTAGCTCAGGTGGTTAAAGCGTTACTTGTACAATAACCGATATCGTGCTGCAGGAGGTTACAGCCCCACCGTGGCCTCTGAGTTTATCGCATTTTAAATATTAAACGCAGCAACATTATCGTTCGAAGGTTGCCCGATTGAGCTCAAGAGGGCCGGATGATGATATTAGTTCTTATGCACGATAACATTCCAATTTGAATAGCGAGCACAATGTAGTCTGCAAAGAAAAACCTGGGACCCGTATATTCCCTTCTGCTGTTCTCTCTAGTACATTTTATGGTGACTTAGAAGGAGCAATCTTTGCCACACTCTGGGTAAAACTACCAACTTGACGAAGCCTGCTGAGTGTCCATTGACATGGCATGCAAAAAAATTACTGTGGTAACTTCAAAGTAATTTAGCTTTTGATTTTTTTCAACTTTGCTTCATCATTTCTTGTGCCTGGATGCCCAATAGTTCCGTGAGTAGCACGCGGTTTCCCAGTTCTGCATTTAGCACAGCTATTGCCACTCAGCCTTCTCTCTGTCTCACGGGTCTTACACTGCGTAATCCTGGAGTAGTTCTATTTGGAACACATTAGTTCGACTCTGATAACCACGCCATTGACTCTGATTTACTGACGTTGATGATTGAAATCTACGACTTGCTGAGGTTTGCTGGTAGATCTGTTTTGCGTTTAAAGTAGTCGCGGTGGATACCCACGCCAATCGAAAATGTTCCTAGGTGACATCTTAAAGTTTATTTGCACGCTTTTTAACCATAAAAATCGCCTTGCTAAAAGTCGCTCCAATAGGTTTCCGTACGAATAAAATATTACCCGGGATAAAGAGGTGTTTTATACTATGATTCATCCGATGAGATTGGAGCTAGTCTGATACAATGTAGACTTGCATTAATCAATAAGTTAACTCAGTTCTCAATCGCACAATTTCACCAGGGATGTTCCCATTCAAAGTCAATTCACCCTATTTCGGAAGCAGCGACCTCCAGACACGCTTCCGCTCTCAGTTTGGACACGCATGCGTCCAAACAGTTATTACCGTTCATTTCCCTCTTGATCATCGCACTTCTTTGGTAATGCAAGACGCACATTAACACCACTTCGATAAAAACCATTCTGACCTCGTTCAAACATTCAGCTAAAGATAAAGGGCTCTACAGACATGACAGTTTGACCATCTGTTTCAACGATGTCCACTGTATGCTTCACAGAATGGTGGCGCAGAAACGGTGACATTCGTTGGATTATAGTGAGAGTAGACTTGCACTGCGTCGACCTTAGCCTCTGGTCCGCTCCCCCGTTTGGGACGGGTGTCAAGCTAGAGTCAAGAAGATCGGAGATGGGATAGGGCGCAGGCCAAAGAACTTTGGTCCGAGACATAACAAAATCTACAACGCAAGCAGAGGCGGCCTTAATCCCAACTGAGTAGGAGTGTCATAAAGGTCATATTAAGAAGGAGCCATTGCCGTCCGCCAGTCAGCCACTCCTCACAAGCCCACACACTGGGCTGACCACGCGGTCCGAGTTTCCCCGTCAGTTGGCAACCTTCCAAGCCACGCCTGAGACACTCTCTCACGCGTGACGTAACTTCGTCAGCAGCCGATCTGGTCTCGTCAGTCCCCTAAAACATTAATTTCTGGTTCAGTAAAGAATACATAATTCGTTCTGGTGCCTTTCATTTCCTACTAACAAGGCCTTGAGCATGCATTCGTTGATGAACATTCATCTATCGCTAACGGAACTCACTCATTCCGCTCTGCCTTGTGACTCATTCTTGAGCTCCACCAGCAGCCGTTAAGCGGCTAGTAGTAGAATAGGGCTGGCTGACGACGGCTCATAAGCCACGAATCGCCATTCCGGTCTCCCTTTTCTTTACCGGCAATATTCAGGGACTTGAGCAGTTGGTTGTGACGCTCAAAATTGCACCAACAGCAAACTATACTGCCACAAAACGAGCTTTTATTTCGGGCAGACCCAAGACCCACTCTCGAACATCTGGTTCGTGCAGACCTTAGATCCAGACCATTTACCGTGCTTGTACGTGGCTTGCTTGCGATTACCGATCGTCCGCGCTCACATCCATCGCTGGTCTTCCTGGAGATCTGTTTCACTACAGCCACGAATGCACAAGCCTGTTAATACTGCACTCTGTTGGGAGCGCATTCGTGGTGGACGAAAAATCGGCAGATTTTGAGGTCTGCCCCTTTTGCCTACGGCTATAGGTTGCTGCATGTGAACCACGTGTAGCTTCCGTACCCAACAAACGCTTCTTGACCAGGAGACTCCCGGGAAGGTTTTTACCGGATGCAAATAGGACGAAAAAAGTTCCAGGTTTAAAAAACCGACAACGTAAGCCCGTGAGCTCATGCACGCGAGAAAGCTAGGAGGGCAGTAACAGTACTACTCAGAAGCATAGAATAAATAAATACACACGCACATCGAATTATGCGAAATAGGCTTGGATGAATTCGTGAGACTTAACATTATCCCTTCCGTACTCCAACTTATTTCCTCTCTACACATGCTCCATTTGCCTAATTAATTCAGCTGTAATAGTGAAACAGGTTGACCTGCTCACAGACGCGCACCAGTATTAGCATATGGCAGGGACCAAAATATCGTCCAATATCCTTAATATTATGCAATTCGGTCAGAAGCCAGAGAGGGAGAGAGAGAGTGAGGGGGCAGAAGCGAAAAGTACAGAAAAACACCAGGTTAGACAACAAGAGGGGGGAGAGGACGTACTTTGAACAGCTGCATCCCTCATCTTCTCCTCCATGACAGCCTCCCTCTCATAGATTGACTCTGTGGCTGAAAGGAAATAAACAGATCAACATTTTGACCTCTTATTACTCAGATCTCATTAAAACCCTGCATAATCTAAGAAGTCAGGGTGTACTGGTTAAAAGCAAAACACTTTGTGACAGTAGGCATTCCCAGATTAGGCCGTTTTGGGAGATTGCGAAATTCGTTTGTGAATTTTGGGCTGTTGAAAACTGCCCTCGTTGTCAGAGGAAAGGATTGAAAGAAGGTCGTTAAAGGGTCTGGAGGCAGTGATGAGAAGGTGAGGGAGAAGGAATGATATGATGAATTGTTGATAGCGTTTTAATGGTGAATAAATAGTCCATCAGAAGAGCAGAAAACACCTTAGCGTTAGGAACCGGTTAGTTGAAAGTTGCGTCGACAAAAAGGCCTTTACGGTGAAAATAAATGTCCATATGACGACTATTATTGTTCCCATTGGAATATCAGGCCTCTGGAAGGTCTTACAAATGATTGTGGCTTGTCGTGTAGATAATTTCACTCACAATGTTGACTGCTTTCAAGTGAAGGCACCTGTTCTAAATATGTAACAGCAAAATATTTAAAGATGACAAGCCCATAGCGAGGACTGTTGAAGCCTCTGTGCAATTTTATTTAGTAGAGGTTTTTTGGACCATCGTTCCTAGATCGTCGCGTGCAGGTTAAGGACGATGTAGGGACCTAAAGTAAGCCACAAAGTCACGAAACAGAGGACGCAACTAATGGAATATGTGCGATAAATGCTGTGCCTGTTTGCTGTTCACTTGCAGCAGGCGACACGTACAACCAGGTTGTACATGAGAGGAAGACCATTTAGAAACCTAGCATCAAGGAAGGAGTGGAAAATTGTATGTGAAACGGACATATCGTGTCATCGGTTTCAGTTCCTGTCCCAATCAACCTATTTGATCAAGTTTCTACGCTCGAAAATAGACACTCATGTGAATAAACATGTGCCAATGTAATAAATTACCCCTCGTAAGTGTTGTTTGTATTTTTCATGACAACATTCGATAATTCCAGTGTCTTTTTCGAAAAAAACGGACGCACGTTGAGTATCGAAATTCAGATGCTAGGAACTAGTGATTTTTTTGCAAAGCTGAGTACTCGAATGAACTTGCGAAGGCAAACGGAAGTATGTCTGACGCATGCTTTTGGCGTGCATGACATATTTCTACGTTTTAAACTACTTTCCGGCTAAGATGAATCGATGCAGACCGGCGACAGCTCTGCAAAAATGTCTAAAGGTTAGAATAACTGTGTGGCATACAAAAGTCTACTTCTTTCCTTCAAACACCAAATTTAAAGAAAACATATGTTTCCACAAAATGACTACAAAGTCAATCGTACAGTTGACCCACTTGCAAAAAACTCGGCGGTCTCGGTGGAATTCGAACCCACGCCAGCAAAGGCAGTCTTTAACGCAGCCAACATTCTACAATAACGTACTAAGGTAAGGGTTTAAAGTTAAATTGGCATTGAAATGCCATTAAAATTCTCTACATTGACTAAATATTGATTTATTACCTTATCCCTATTTATATGGTTGTCTGGACAGAATTTTAACCGAATGCATTGTGTTACCGGGTGAAAATGATATGTGCTTGCTGCTCCAATTAAACCAATACTATGAAATTTTTCTAGAATGCCTTGTTAGTCAAAAAATTCATATGAAGGGTTTAATCCGTAGATGAGTACTTCAGAAGTACTTCTCTGGTTACGGAGCACAGTAAATATACATTACTACTACTATTACTACTACTACTACTACTACTACTACTACTACTACTACTACTACTACTTCTACGACTTCTTCTTCTAATACTACTATTAATACTACTACTAATACTAATATTACTACTACTTCTAATACTATTACTACTACTGCTACTGCGCACTATTATAAGTTCACGCAAATTCAGGAAAACTGGTTTCCATTAAACCTGAACACCTAGCATGACATTCGTTCATAGGGTGGAAGATACAGGCCTTTATATTACTACTTGCTACTTAGTTGGCTTCAGTCTAACACGTTTTATGCAAATAAGAATAAGAAGAAGGCAATCTCAGTGAGCAACTTACATTCACCCAGCTCCTTCTCCTCTGCCTCCTTGTTGGCTATAATAAAAGACAAAACACGATTTTTTACTTTAAAAATTTCGTGAACAGAAAAAGCCATTTATAAACGACCACTTTTAGTATCTTCATGTAAGGTCATTTGCGAGTTAGAGCATCGAAAGTTTGATTGTATCCTTCGACCGAAAACCAGAGAAATAGGCTAAGTGGAGGAGTTGAGCACATTTTCTGGTGAAGAAAACAGTTGCTGTACAAACATACTTGCATTGCTGCAGTCTTGAACTCTGGTTGTTTTGCTTACATCTCCAAATTATTTAGGTATCCAGGACTAAATTTAGATCAGAGATGCAATGTCACATCCTTCAAAAAAATGATTGTTTTTGAAGTACATTGAGATATGCATGAAGGTACAAGTTTCAGATATCCTATCGCGTTCAGCATCTCCCAAAAAAACGTAAGAATTGATGACGTCGGGCACGGTCATAAATGTGGCAGACGGCGAAGCTGGATAAAGCAAGGCACTTAGGAAGACCATTGCACTTCTCTGGTGATGGAAGCGCCAGTATGATTACACATCGGTTCTTGAATTCACCCTCTCTTTTTCTTAACTTTTTTCATGAAATGATGAACACGCTACATAGATATGTGTATTTTGCTACTGAGAACAACATCAAGCATAAATAAAGCTATTTTATCGGATTGTTCATCGGAACTTCACACGTCTGAAAATCACATTTTCAAAGGCTGCACTTTCAATAAACCCTGACCTTTCTCGGGACCAGGAAATGTGCCCTAACCAAGTCGAGATTTGCGCAGATACTGACTATAGTAAAACCACAAACAGTTTATTCGTAGTTCCTTATGGCCTGCCGCAACAGCGGAAATACGCCGTTGATGATATTCAGTAGGAGGAAGGAAGGACAGTGTAGTAAAGACTGGCTTTGGCAATATGAAGGATAAGGTTACCTTTGCAAATACTGATCAGTTGCGGAGGCTTTGCTGTTTTCAGGACGCGAGAGTGCTACTAGTGCTCAGTATTTTGGATTTAGCAACGTGCATCATGTGTCAACCCCCAAGATCACAAACGACCTAATGCTGCTGAAAACGGCCGATGGCAATCAGCCAAACACTATGCAGGCTGCAGGTCTGGAAAAGCGCTTGTTAACCTACAGTTGTCCTGTGACAAAGGCTTGATAGCCACTTGAAACGAGAAACTGGACATAAAATGCCTAATCCACATTCGAGATTTTACACTAAGTGCACGTGGGCGTTTTCTATTTAAACCCAGCATAATCACAGAAAATTCGCTTGGTTGATCAATTTTGGTCGACAACGGAAATCTATAATGCCCCACTTACTGTTTTGACTGATATTTACGTGTCATGCGTACATTATGGGCAGCATTACCAAATATTTGGATGGTCACCAGTCATCCATGATCTATCTGATCACAGATTTTCGAAAAATCTAAATGTTCCCTTTCTTCAAGTCTCAATTCTGCAGTGTACTTATATCCCTATAAAATGATTAAAAGGAATGAATTAAGGCAAAATTTCGAATTATAGGTACATGTTTGAATAAATAAAAAAACTCATTGAGTAGATGAACCATTTCTTCGAATACCCGACCGTGCGCTTTTCGGACTCAATAAAAATATATTGTTTTGCATACCTTTTACGAAATACGATCGGATTTATTTGGGACCGGAACAATTGTACACTAATTAAGCACTGCATAAATCATGTTTTTTCTTGAATTAAATCTGGATAGGTGCCTGGAAAGCCACTCAATCCTAGACTGGAATTCTGTCACATAGAGAGTGATTTGGGTTTTGTAACTGAACGTCGTGTCCTAATGCAAAACGAGAACTGGCAAAAGTGTGGTTTCCTCTTGTTTCTAAAGTGGATTTGACAGGAAAGGGACATAAAATTCTTACGTTTTGCCTGTCAGGTAATCAATACTCACACAAAATAATTCCCACGAATGATAAAAAAGGTGCCAGTTCAATCGCCACTTGCGACGAGGTCCACCATGGACGGTGGGCGCAAGACCGTGATTTGTGCATTCATTAGTTTCCAGTGATGGCAGACTTGCGCAGCGCCTGTCGTATTCTCCATTCTCTCACCAACATGAGCGCCCTGTCAGCATAATATCAGGAAAACCATAGAATGGTTCGAGATCAGTGCCATCTTTACTCGTATAGTAACACCTTTGACAATCACCTGGCGCCAGAAAACGGCGTCTACACTCATGGAACATCTACCACACAGACAGAACTCTTCAAATTCTTTATGTTCACTTAATTTACCAACGATTCATAAAGTACTCCAAAAGGCTGCCATGTTCTGTAGCAGTAAATTAATATTTTTTTTCATACAAGAATAGGGGCACGGCAATCCTGAAGCAACCAAGCCTCGAGCTCACGAACATTGAAGTTCATAGCAATCCAAATGGTCATTGAGAGTTCAATAACAAACAGAATAATCGCACCTGTAACGCAGGACCAATCGCAACGTCCTAGCTGTCCGTCAGCAAGTAAAGTATAATAACCAGACAACTTGACCCGGATGAGCAGCGAATGCAAGGTAACTTGCTATCGATTTGGCTTCGATCCAGCGTGTGCTTTTCTCAGGAAGGAAATGGGTTTCGAACCTATCATGACGTACTATCGCTCGTGGTCTCACTGCTTGCCAACTGACGGGATAACTAATGAATATTCAGCTTCAAGTGTCAGGCTGAAATGGCTTCTTCTTAATGTGGCTTTGATGTCACTCTCAACTATGTTTCTTTGTAAATCATTCGAATTTAAACCTGGTATACGTGTGTGTGAGGCAGGTGAAGGAAGAGAGAGCGCGGTAGCTGCAGCGCAAGGCTAATATCACCATAAACCAATCCACGCGCAGGTCATCGTCCCTGCACCACTCTTCTGTAGAGCATACGGTGGACATCGTCAGACTACGACGGTCGAACTGTCGTGTGTGTGTGTGTGTGTGTGTGTGTGTGTGTGTGTGT
>WEDG01004455.1:0-162856 GCA_017591395.1 Schistocephalus solidus
AATCTTAGAGGCTAATTCAAAAATCTCTACGATCCTTAGATGTAAAGATAACGAACTAGTATATTGATCTTTCAACTGCTTCCTCAATTTCTTTAGTCGTGGCAAAAGAAAGTGAGGAACGGTGGATTCCGAAACGTAGGGCTTGATTATTATGGTTGACACAAGCTCCAGGATGTTATTTGAAACCACTGACTTGCTGCGTCGTTCATGGAGGAGAGATGCTGCCAGTCCAATGAGTCCAAAAGTTACTAATTAAGCTCATATCTGCGAGGTCAAAAGCATGATAGGTAGGAGCGGCACTAGCCTTTTTTGATGAAACAATCGGAAGGCAACAGTGAATTAGTGTATGGTCACTTTGGAAGAGGCCCTGCTAAAAATCAACGAAGAGGATTTTTATTTTCCTCATCTTTTCCCAGTAGCTTTCCTATGACTCGGAGAAAGGACCATCGGGAATTTGAGTAACCCTCTTGAAACTATATTTACGCTACCTGGAGACGCCCATGAACTATAATGTCTCCTTATATCACCCGTCCTCCAAACGATGACGTCATTCGGACGTACAAATTCGGTGGTCCACATTCTTAAATGCTGCGGTTTCTTTGGATACTAACCATCATCAGAATTCAATTCTGGATCCTATGATGCTGAGGACTTAAGTTCATTGACCCATTTCGTGAGATTCTGTTTCATACGCCTAAGTGATCAAGAACGAATCACCTCAACGTTTCATTATCTCATTCTGAAATGCTACTGCAGTATTACCCTATTCTACCACCTGACTATTTTTTCCTAAGCAGTTTTTTCTCCTACCTTCTATTCGAAAATGAAGGCCTATTGAACTCTGCCTCCATTTTTATGGTAGGAGTTTTTTTTCACTGCCTATTTTTTCTAGTTCACCATTAATTTTAAAACATTGCTAACTGTTGACATAGCAGGACAATTTATGAATTTGTACATTTTATCTGCACACATTGTCATAACTTTATTTCGTTACTAATGTTTGCTTAGACAGTACCTTCCCGGTGCTAACCAAATATAAATTCTTAATTCTAAATTCTAGGAGAGCAATGTCGTTTGCGAAAATCAGGTTTAAAATATGCTTGTCTCTCGTTGAAGAACGGACAAGCTGGGACCAATCAGAAAAATTGATGGTATCGAGGAAAGGCTGAAATCTGGGTGGAAAAATGTTTGAAATCCAGTCAATCTCAGGAAAATTAAAATCCCCAGCGATTATTATGTTAAAATTGGACTCCGAAATCAATTTAAAAATTTCATTAAGTTTTGCATCATCATCGGAGGATGCATTAGGCGGGTTGTAAATACATCCGAGAATCACCTTTTGCCGGGGCGACAGGATAATGGATGTGAAGCAGTAATTACCAGAGAATGATGTAACATCTAGATTTAATATAGAGAAGAAAACCACCTCACGCTTGCTAATGTGGTCTTGACGGTAGAGATCATACTGGTCTATGACAAGCAAAGAGTCGGAAATTAAGGGATGGGTCCAAGATTCAGTCAAACATAAAACATCGGGCATTAACTTGAAAGCAATGGCTCTCAGTTGGGCCATCTTATTTAAAACAGATCAAGCATTAAGCATTATGACATCTAGCGCAGTTCGAGTATCCAATTTGAGGGTTATCGTTACTTATAAAAAAGGAAGACTTGGTGGTGGGGTTGTAAACTGTAGAGAGGAAGGTGCAGACGGAAAGTAAAATTGCTGCTGTCTAAAATTAGCTAAGCTGTTACTGCTAACTAAATTAGGATTATTGTAGAGAAACATATTTGGGTGGTTTCCATTGAGAGGAAGGCTATTTTCTGCGTTAGCGAAAATAGGTGGCCTTAAAATAGGATTTTGAGGAATATTGGAATAATATGGGGGGAGAATAAGATTTGAAAATGGAACAAATTGTTTTGGAAAACTGTTACCCTAACGGGTAGTGTTAAATAACGGGGGAGCCTGAGAATTTGATTGGTTTGGGATGATTGCTAATGAAATTTTGGGTATGTATGGTAGATGCTGGAGGGTTAGGAGGTTTCCAAACTTTAATGACGTTTTTTCTTTTTGGAACTTAAGTTTGGATCATACTTTGACTTGCCCAGATTATTGATAAGTTTAGAACATTGGACAGCTGAGACTGGAGTGGATAGCGTGGAATGGGAACGAGGCGGACTTGACCCAGTTTTGTTGACTAAGTCAACAGTAGGAATGCAAGGAAAACTACGTTAAAACGGAGAAGCAGACGGTCTTGGCACATAAGATGGCGTTACTGGCATTAAAGGTGGGCTTACGACATCGCTGATAGCTACTGGGTTGGAAATTCCTATTCGCGAGGAAGAAGGCGTTAATGGATTCGTTGAAAGAAGAGCGGGAGTTGAAGTTAAGAGCGGGAGTTGAAGTTGAGGAATCATTGTTTTTTTTAGTTGTAATATAACCGCAATTTCTGAGCTATATCCCATGACATCAGAAGTTGAAATTTTATCTTTAACTCTTACCACTATGTTCGCCTGGCCACTGGCATTCACAGTTGCATACCGTTTGCCAACCCAAAATGTCGAAAGCGATGTCATTCTCCTAACGGAGCTGACCAAGACTTGCTTGAACAAAGCTGTCCTTATCATTGGAGATTTTAACGCACCTAGTATCGAATGTGATACTTTAACTGCTTCGGGTCCAACGGACACATTTGGTTATCGTTTGCTTGAGGTGGCAGGCGAAAAATTACTCCTTCAGAATTTACCGCTTGGGACACGCTTTAAGGAAGGGAAACGTTCCAATTGTCTAGACTTCGTGTTCACCAAAGATGAGGATATTGTGCTGGATTTACAAGATCAACCGTCAATTGGTGCTAGCGACCACGTTGTACTGCTCTTTGAGTATTCGTTGTTCTCACAGGCTAATGGAATTAAGCAACTGGAAACAAACATCTGGAAGGGAGATTTTTCCAGTATGCGCACGCAAAGCTCAGAAATACCGTGGACAACACCGAAACGAGGAACTGCAGACGAAGGTTGGAGAACATTCCTCTCGTTGGTTTAAAGAATTATTAATCGTTATTGTCCACTTATAGGAAAGAAAACAAACAATTCTCCATTGTGGCCTTGAAGACCCTATAAGCAGCACCAATTATTTGTTCTCCAACTTGGACAATTTGATCTTCGTTACCACTTCACTAGGACTATTCCGGACAATACTGTTTCAACTGCATGTACTTATTGGCTTCCTGCTCATCTGGAATTCTTTTTTGTGCCGAAATTCGTCATAAAACGGATCAAATTGGAATTTGTTTTTCATCTTATTCAAGTTGATTGCGCAGGCTCGGCACCAATAAAAACTGACAACCACTCAGGGAACCAAACGTGTACAACCTCGTGAAGATCTGAAGTTATCCAGGACCTTCAAAATATCCGAACGGCTGAGTCGTTCCTGAATATCCTTCATACCGTTTATAGTATTTTTCAAAAGCGTTTTTGAACAAGTATAAACATTTTGCTCATATTGCATTAAATACTCGCCATACTCCAAAGCCAGTCAGAAATTTTCGTTAAACGCTCAAAGGAGAACATACTTTTACGCGGTGTTTTAACATTCATGGACTCAAAACAATTGTTTGCTAGCAACAGAACCAGTCACGGAACTTCCTTTAAAGGAAAGCCTGTTGAGTTGGCTTCGACATCCAAAACTGGCACTCAATCAGTTTATACTTACAACCAAAAACCAGCAAAGCGCGCAAAAAGTGTAATGGCAGCCAAATCCGTCGGCTACGAGGACGAATCTTGCGTTGGATGTTCTTATATTTTACAAAAGAGTTCAAAAACTGGAATATGAGCTTGCAGACTTAAGGAAGCTCTTGCAAGATAACATTACTCGACGAAATACGCTTAGCAATATTCCAGTTAAAAAGGCAGTGACGAAAGCACCAAAAGTATCAAAAACTACAATATGTTACAGCTCACACTGTTCGGACGCGATTACCCATAACGACCGGATAACGGGAACACAGTCTCTGAATCCTACGGAAGACGACCAGAGCAAACCACAAATCTCATCCTGTTATCTTGGGTGTTCTAAAGAGCCCGTAGTTGAATCCGAAGAAACAAACGCGTGGCAAGCTGCAATGGGGAAACACCACAACAGGAGGACAAAATCACAATCAACTCTGATGGATTCATTAAAGCCTTCAGATGAGACTACGGTCAAAGGTAGACTAAATCCCAACGAGAGCTCTGTAAACCGTTCTCGTGCCCCTAAGGAGAACTTAGGAGGAAGCGAAAATTACAAGCACCAGGATCGACAACAGTGTTTAGTTATTCAGGGTTTGCACGAGTCAACTGCATTCCGACAAGAAGACCATGTCGCCGAAGACCTTGCTTCGTTTAATGGCCTCCTAAACCAGTTGCTCCCACCGGGCGTGGAAGTAAAAGTTATCAAACCATTCCGGATCGGCAAAAAGTCTGAAGACAATCTAGGAACGCCGCGACCGCGACCTCTGAAAATAATGCTAGAGAGCAAAGACCAAATCAAGGCGATCCTATCCAAAAAAACTAACCTCCGTTACTCCCATAAAGAGGTTTTTTTCAACCGGACTACTCCCCTGCGGAAAGGCTGAAACGCCGGAAACTTGTCTTGGAACTACAATCAAGACTGAAGGCAGGCGAACACAATCTGGCTATTTTCAAGGGGAAGGTAGTTCAATAGAATACGAATTTTCCATTGAACCAACCGATTGTTCTGAGGACAACGGCAGCCACCTCACTAACGCCAAAACCATCAGGGAACCAATTGCCCAAAGAGATGTCAGAACTGATTCCGTAACACCCAGCGTTCTCACTTAAGAAACCGGAGTTACCAAAAATCATCAAGAAACGGAAAAGACATATGACCTTGACGTTAGAGGAGACACAGTTGGGCCCATAAAATTGACAAACGCAACAGGAAATTTGGTCGGCGCGAAATTGAATTGCTTGTATACAAATGCACAAAGCCTTTTATCAAAACTTGATGAGTTAAAATGTGCCTTGCCGAAGTATCTCCGGATGTGATAGCAGTAACCGAAACCTGGCTGTCGGGCAGTATTCGAGATAGCGAAATAACATTGTCTGGATACCAAATATATCGGAGGGACAGAGAAAACCGACAGGGTGGTGGAATAATTGTGTATGTGAAAGACATGCTAATAGTGTCTGACAAGACGAGCAAGTTTGCGTGCAGCACGGAAGCCATATGGTTGAACATCAAGGCTCTTGGCTCTCCATGTCTAGATGTCCTCATTGTCTATCGGCCACCTAGGATAGACCGAGTCGCGGACACCCACTTGTTGGAACAATTAGAAAATTTCTCCAGTAGACCTTATGTCATGATTATGGGTGACTTCAACGCACCAGGAATTAACTGGAGCACTGTTCAATCATCATGCCCGAAATCGACTTTTGATTATTTTTTTCTGCAAAAGACCTTGAAGGCACTTCTCACACAACATGTCCCTTTCCCCACCAGAACACGTGAAGGACAAAGGGCTAACTGTCTTGACCTGGTTTTCACGAAAACATCAGGCAGCATTGACGAGATTATTTCAATGCCTCCGCTCGGTCGTAGTGATCATGTGGTGCTTATGTGGGACTACTCCTTATTCTCCGTTGCGCCTGCTATAGAGGAAAAACGGCGTAACTTTTGGCGAGGAAACTTTCATCAGATGCGAGCAGATTTAACAGAAATCAACTGGACCTCAATGTTTTCGAGCACCGTGAACGAAGATTGGGAGTCCTTCCGAAATGTTCTTCTGCCACTTATGGACAACCACTGCCCGCTAACGAGTGTCCATCACAGCAAGCGTCCTGGGAAATAAACAGGAAGCACAAGTTGTGGAGAAAATATTGCGAGTCTAATCAAGTCGCCTATTTTAATAAGTATAAAACACAGAGAAACAAAATGAGAAGCCTTATTCTTAAAACGCGAAGAGAATTTGAGAAGACTTTTGCTGCAAAAGGCAACGCAGAATCCAAAGTTAGTCTACAGTTACCTCCGTAGATGTACAAGGAATAAACATCAAATACCACTGATTAAGACTGCCGTGGGCGTCGAAATTTCTGAAAACAGGGAAAAAGCCGAGTACTTTTCACAGTTCTACCGCTCAGTCTTCACTAACGAGGCAAGGTTCCTTCGTCCCTCAGTGGATAACCCGCCGACTGCAAGCATTAGCCACATACTATTCTCAGAATTTCTGATCCAAAAGGAATTAAAAGAACTAAAAGAGTCGAAATCCCCAGGACCAGACGAGCTTCCACCCAAGCTTCTGAAAGAACTCGCCAATGAACTTTCCGCACCTCTGTCAGTGCTCTTTCAAAAGTCCTTTGACTCCGGAACACTTCCTTTGGATTGGAAGCTGGCACATATAACTCCCTTGTACAAAAGCGGTAGCCGGGCGTCAGTGACAAACTACAGGCCCATAAGCTTGACATGCATCCTTGGAAAGATTATGGAAAGGATCATCAAGAGCGAATTGGTGAAATTCCTAGAGACTCATAATTTGTTATCAAGCTGTCAACACGGGTTCAGAAAAGGAAGATCATGCACAACGAATTTGCTGTATTCGCTCCAGAGGTGGACCCAAGCACTTGAAGATAGACACGCGGTTCACATTGCCTTCATTGACTTTCAAAAGGCCTTCGATACTGTGCCGCACGAGAGACTGCTTTACAAGCTAGAAAGAATTGGAATCAGAGGTAACCTCCTCAAGTGGATTGAAAACTTCCTCGTGGGTCGGCGCCAGGTTGTTAGCATCGGCCAAGAGAGGTCAAGTTCTGCTGCGGTCGAGAGTGGGGTTCCTCAGGGCTCAGAACTAGGGCCAATACTGTTTTAAATATACGTAAACGATTATGTCAGGAATCTCGACTGTGAAGCAGCAATGTTTGCCGATGACATTAAAATCTGGAATGTAATCCAGAGCCCTGCTGACGAAGATAAACTGCAGATCAACCGTACTCGGTTGGAGGAGTGGTCGAATCATTGGCTTTTGCGGTTCAACGTCGATAAGTGTACAATACTTCGTTTAGGCAACCCATCTGGATCTGCTGAAAGTAGAAGTTACTTTCTCAACGGTGAAGCCTTAAAAGACGTGGAAACTCAAAAGGACCTTGGTGTGCTGACGACCACCACCTTAAAACCATCGTCTCACTGCTTGAAAGTGGCGAAGAGCGCAATTTCGGTGTTGCATGCCATCAGACGAGCCTTTTTGGATTTTGATGAAGATCTTTTCGCTAAGACTTTTGGAACATTCATTAGGCCGCATTTGGAATATACTATGCACGCCTGGAAACCCTGGACAGTTCAAGATCAGAACTGCCTCGAAAGAGTACAGAGGAAAGCCCCCAAAATGGTTAGAAGTCAAAGCTCCTTGCCATGTCCAACCCACCTAATGAATCTTAATCTGTTCCCTTTGAGTTATAGGCAAATGCGTGGTGATCTCCTGCAGACATTCCGCATTGTGAAGGGATTGGATTGTTGCCTGAAATTCTCGGACTTCTTTGAATTTGCCACCACGACCCATCTCCGAGGTCACCCATTGAAACTGAGTGTCCAGCAGGCGAAACTGGATGTGCGCAAGTTCTCCTTCTCTGTCAGAGTGGTTAAACCATGGAATGTCCTCCCTGAAGACGTTGTAATGTCACCATCGCTGGAAAGCTTTAAAAGGAACCTTGACAGTTTTATGTTCCGCAACGAGCCTGAGCGATGAGGAATTCATCTTAACCCTTGAAAGTCATGCACCACTTGTCATATTTTATGACCGCCTTTTGTACCTTTGCAACCCACATGGTTTCTCTGTATACCGCACTTATTTTTACGTTACAAATAGGGTACTCAAAGGCCCATGCCTATTTCCCTCAATAAATTGAATTGAATTGAAAAATCGCTAACTTTAGATCGCCTTTAAAAGAAGAAATAAGACGTGGAAGCGATTTCGACAACGAAGAGTTCAGTTCAGTTACGTGTATTTGAGGAAAATAGGCTTACGCCTTTGAAATCCCTATTTGTTACATAAAAATACAAAAAAATAAGAAGCAATATAAAGAAGTTACAGTCAAGTGAATACAGGCAGATTTACATGGTACACTGACATTATTAAGGGGAGGTAGTCACATAGTATTCGTGGTGCTGCAACATATGTACGTCAAGCCGATGTTATAATGTATCTACAGACTGGGACATTACAATTGCCTCGGGTAGGTTATTCCACGGTTCTACGACACGGTTGGTGAAAAAATACTTCCTCACATCCAATCTTACTTTGGGCACACTTACTTTGAATGGATGACCTCGGAGATTATTCGTAGTGGCAAGTTGGAAAACGTCCACACATAGGAGGGTGCAATCCATGCCACGTACGATATGGAAGGTTTGTATGAAGTCTCCGCGCAACTGCCTTTAACTCAGAGGATAGAACTTAAGGTTATTTAGCCGAATCTCATATGGCAGTTCACCTTGACCTCTTACTAATTTTGTGGCTCACCGTTGCACCTTTTCGAGCATGTTGTAGTCCTGTTGGGTCCACGGTCACCAGGCTTGGATCGCATATTCAAGATGTGGCCTCGCAAACACACCAAAGACTTTAGAAAGGCAGTCTTCATCGAAAACTTTAAATGCCGGCTCGATAGCGTACAGCATTGAATTGGCGGATTTAGCTGCCTTGCAACAATGCGTAGAAGGCTTCAGGTTGTCTTTCATCCAAACTCCAAGATCCTTCTGTGTGTGGGCTTCTCGGAGTGGCAAACCGTTCAAATAGTAGGGCCGCATATCAGTGACCTGATTTTCGATTTCCCAGACGTAGCCGGTTGCATTTGTTTGAGTTGAAGGACAAGAGCCATTTGCGGGACCACTCGTTCAATCGACGAAGATTTTCTTGGAAATCGTCTGCATCGGCAGCATTGTGGATAACTTTCCAGATTTTTATATCGTCCGCAAACATAGCAGTCACAGTCCGATTACTGTACACAATCACTAATGAATAAGAGAAATATGATCAATGCGAACAGTTAACCTTGTGGGAATCAACTCTCGGTTACTGTGCTCATCGATCGCGATCCGCCTACACAGACCACTTGGGAATGACCAACGAGAAAATTCTCAATCCACGTAAGAAGTTTGCCTCCAATACCAAACATTCTCAACTTGTAAAGGAGACAATGGTGCGGAACACTATCGAAGGCCTTCTGGAAATCAATGTAGGCCACATGCACAGTGTCTTTTGCATAGAGTGCTTTTGTCCAGCTTGCATCATATAATAAAAGTTCGTAACACACGATCTTCCCCAACGAAAGCCTATTGTGCAGTTGATAAGAGGTTACGGGTTTCTAAATAAGTCATCAATTCCTTTTTGACAACCTTCTCCATAACCTTGCAACAGATTGAGGTCAAGCTGACAGGCCTGTAGTTTGTAGCAAATGCACGACTACCGCTTTTGTGTAGCGGTTTAATATGAGCTGTTTTCCAGTCAGTGGGAAGAATTCCCGTATCGAACGATTTCTGGCACAGAAAGGATAGTGGTTTCACCAGCTCTCGAGCAATTTTGAGGAGCAGCTTTGCTGGAATCTCGTCGGTGCTAGGGGATTTGCATGCCTTCCGACTTTTTAGTTCTGTAAAGACCGCCTCTTCTCGAAAGATCATATCCTGAATAATTGGTGCTCCCATAGTCTCGTAACTTAATGGAATAAAAACAGCTTCTCTGGTGAAAACCGACTGAAAGAACTGTGAAAAGTGCTCAGCTTTGTTTTTAGTTTCTGATATCTCTAAACCATCATCGTTTCTCATAACAGGAATCGGGTTCCTGTTATGTGTGCTTTTTCTTACATATCTGTGAGCAATTTGGGATTGTGAACTTCTCGCTGGAGCAAATCCCTATCGTAATCCCGTCGGCTTTTGAAGATCAAGCTTTTGACCTTTTTCCTTTGAGTATTGTATGCTTGCAAGACAACATTTTCATTGGATCGGCAAAATTTCTTCCAAAGCCTTCCTTTCCTGTAAATCTCTCTTTTTAGATCCCTTGTTAACCTCTGTGGTCTGTTAGATATTCTTAGTTGTGATGGCGGACAGTGGCATTTCATTAGATTCAACAAACACTCCTTAAATAAATTCCAGTCCTCAGTGACATTCCCGGAGAAGAGAAGATCCCAGTCTATTCGTGATACCTCAGCTCTCATTGTGCAAAAGTCTCCTCACCATAGATTGGGCCTGGTTTCATTTATTGCAGAAGGCACAGAATATAAACCGTACTCCCATGAAAGTACTGCATGATCACTTTGACCAAGTAGAAGTAAGCAGTGTACCTTGTCTATTCTGTCAGGATCTATAGTGAAGACGAGATCTAAACAACTAGCCTGTTGTCCTCCACGCGCTCTCGTAGTAACTTATACATGCTGTGTGAAAAGAGCTTCAAGTGTTGTCTTTAGCAGACGGTGATCGAAAAAAAAACTTTGAGCTCTGCACCTGCAAATCGTTCCATCGAATGCTGGGTGCATTGAAGTCACCCATGTAAACCACATAAAGTCAACGACTTATCTCCTTTATGTTCTCCAACAAACAATTATTAGCGTTGGTGTCTGTGCCCGGTGGTCGGTAGAGAGTCATGACTTCAAGGGAATGCAATACCCGCGTCTTTATTTGCTTTAACAAACATCGTAACTTCTCCACCCTGGCGGTGGGTGCGGTCTCTCATGAGCAACTAGTACCCGGATAAGGTTACTTTGCAATCGCTGATGTTCTGTGACAGCCATGTATCTGTGATTGTTATAATATCGGAAGACAGAAAGGCTACCTGAATTCTCAGTTCGTGAAGCTCCAAAAACAGACTTTTGGCGTTGGTATACAGAAATTTAAGTATGCAACAGTCGGCAGAGCCAAATTCCGTTTGTCTCGAGTTTGCCCATGCTAATTTGCCGATAACATCATGAGCATTGGCTGGTTCCAGACCAATTTTGCGTTTCACTGTATCACGCGTCCCCTGTAACTCACCAGATTTTTCTCTCCAGCTGCGAGTCTCCTCTTCATTTCTATCACTAATTCGCGGCCTTTCAGATGTTCTGCTGGAGAGTAGTCCGGCTGAGAAAAAACCTACTTATGAGAGTTTCTAAGGTTGGTTTTTTCTCGAGAGAAGTTGTCCAAGGCAATTTCGATAGGCCGTGGTTTCACATTTTGAGACTGTTCAATATCCCTTTTTCCAAGCCTGAAGGCAGTGCGAACGGTTATCTTCTCTCATGCATGAAGTTTATCGTTCAGCAGGTGCTAAAACATAGCAAAATCAGCGGATATCCATTCCTTTGAGGTGTGGACATTTAATTCAGTTCAGCCCTGGAGAATTACGCAGTTATCTCGGTCTAGGGCGTCTTTTAATTCACTGCTGACCATATTTTCCTCTGAATGACCAAAGGGACACATAAGGTTTGTTTGTAACTTTATAATCGTGTTATGTTGTTTCCCAATTCTATCTTGCCACTCATTGGTTTTTCCGCCCTCAACTTAAGGCTCTTTAGAACGGCTGGGATAGCCGGCAGAAGTTGAGTCTGAAGTCGGAAAAGCCTTTGGAAGAGGCATTATTTAAGTTCTCCTGATAATAATAATAATTATAATAATAATAATTGTATTTAATGCCGGTTTACAGGCATTTTCAGACGAAATATTCAGTGGATAGAGGCTGGCAATTCACATTAGGGAAGGGCTAACACAATTGCAGTCTGTATGCAGTTTCTCTGTCTTTGCTAGGAACCAGAATTCTGCCTCAGGCAAGAAAGCATCTGTGTACGGTTGCTCACTGTCTGCCGAAGAAGTCAACGGGTGCAGGCTGCAGAGACGGTGTCGTATCCCTCAAGGTAACACCTGGGATCGGGTTCAGATGCCGCGCACTTTGTCGAAAGGAAAACAGATTATACCGTGTCGGTGCCCAGAATTCTTGGAAACTGGTCTGAATGCAAAAAACTAGTAATAATTATCTTAAACAAAAAATACCTCCGCTGGATTTTTATATTATGGGGAAGTTTATTCCACATGGCCATGGCGTTAACCGAAAAGAACCGTCGATACTTAACTGTGCGAGCTAATGAAAGAAATAAAAAGACATTGCGATGACTGCTGCGCCGAGGATGGTCAAGCTGCCTAACAGTGGTAAGGGGATTAAATGTACGACTATTCAAAAGATTAAAAAGCAAAAAGAGTCCCTTCTGCACTCGGGAAAACCATAAAAGATCAATTTTTACAAGCCCACAGCGTTCTTGATACGACAGATTACGGTGCTCCAACGATAAAATTCTTTTCGTGATGAAGTGCTGGACCGATTCTATTTTCGTCCGTTCGCTAGGAGCGCAGAAGGCTAAATAGAAACGAGCAGTATTCCAGGCCAGGTCTCACGTACATTTTATAAAGGCGGAGTCTAATATCAAAAGTTTTAAAATTTTGGAGGATAAACCCGGCAGTTCTGTGTGCTTTGGAGACAATCAGGGCGCAATGCTCTGAAAGATTGAGACCGTTGGAATATGATATGCCCAGGTCATTAACAATGCCAGGTACATTTATATCGTGGCCTTCTATGCTTATATGAGGCTGATCGTTGTCACCCACAACCATAACGGAACATTTGTGCCAATAAAGGGAAAGGCGCCATGTGCAGCACCACTGGGCAAAGGCCTCGAGAGAGTTATAGGTTATACTTGTACTCGAAATGATCGCCGTGACAGTCGTGGTGGAGGAAACTGTATCTATATTAAACAAGCGCTGGCATTTTGGACATTAGATCATCCACAATTTACTGCGGTTGACGAGAGCTGCTGGCTTCAAATAACCTTTAAAATAGGAACTCTTTACGCATTGGCTGTCTCGTTTTCCCGCCAATTACCAGGGAGGATTTCGATCTTTGTCTCTCACAAGCATTCCATGCTGCAGTTGACTTTAATTGTAAGTATTGCTTAATTGCAGGTGATTTCAACCTTCCTGACATTCGCTGGTTTCCGGTCCCCTCCGGCCCTTTAAAGTTCGAGGACTTTCTCGAGGCCGTAGATATTGGCATGTGGACCAGGGTTGTTGACTTCCCTACCCGAGGATCAAGAATACTTGATCTAATCTTCTGCAGAGGTTGCCTGCCTTTGACAGTGTCATCATTGGGCCCACTCGGAAGCTCAGACCATGATATCGTTGTTTCTACAGTTCAACTCGAAACCGATGAAACGCTTTCCAAAAATATAGCTTTTTCTTTGATTTTCGATTAGCACTTTCGACAGAATTATTGATACATCTTAACTCCCACGACTGGTCTAATTTCTTTATGTGTCAGGATGTGAACACCTGTTCCGGTATGCTTTACAAAGTTTTAGATCCACTTATTTCTCGTTTTTTCCCCGTAAGAAATTAATTAATGTAACGGATGAGGTTTATCTCCCTTTATCTTTTCGCCGTAGGTTGCGTAAACTCTCTCGTCAATTCCATTTGCAAAACGTAACCGTAGCCATTTGACGTTTTCGTCAATCTTATAGTCCTGGAACAGATGGCGTACCGATCAGTATTATAAAGGCGGATGCTCATGATATTTTCCCGTCACTTCTATGTAAGATATTTAATCTAGCTCTTGAAAGTGAAACCTTTGCCAGTGTATGGAAGGAATCGCACATTCTACTTATCCCCAAACACGGCCAATATACGTCATTTGAAGATTTTCGGCCGATCAACATACTGTCCACAGCTTCAAAAATCCTGGAGACCTTGATCAAAAATAAGATTATGTATCATTTAACTGAGAATAACCTATTGAGTGCAGCCCAGCATGGGTTCCTCAAAGCAAGGTCTTGTGACACATGTCAGCTCTCTTTCTTTGATCATGTTCTACAATCTAGGGATAATGGCTTTGCACTTTACATAGTCTATTTCGATTTCACCAAGGCCTTCGATCGTGTTGACCATGCATTTCTTCTCCTGAAACTCCTCTTTCGGTATATGTGGTAAAAATCTGAGCTTGATATCTTCTTAACTGAGCTCTCGTACACAACATGTTAAGATCTCCAATGATATCTCAAACTCGGCACGTGTGAGGAGTGGAGTTATTCAGGGTAGTGTGCTAGGCCCGCTTTTATTTTGTCTTTTGTCAATGATGTGCCAGGTTTATTTCGAAATGGTAGGCCCTTTATGTATGCCGACGATTTAAAAGTTGCCTATCGATAAAAGCTGGCAGATCGCCAGGTTAAATCTAGCTCTTGAAAGTGAAACCTTTCCCAGTGTATGGAAGGAATCGCACATTCTACCTTTCCCCAAACACGGCCAATATACGTCATTTGAAGATTTTTCGGCCAATCAACACACTGTCCACAGCTTCGAAAAATCCTGGAGACCTTGATCAAAAATAAGATGATGTATCATTTAACTGAGAATAACCTATTGAGTGCAGCCCAGCATGGGTTCCTCAAAGCAAGGTCTTGTGACACATGTCAGCTCTCTTTCTTTGATCATGTTCTACAATCTAAGAATAATGGCTTTGCACTTTACATAGTCTATTTCGATTTCACCAAGGCCTTCGATCGTGTTGACCATGCCCTTCTTCTCCTGAAACTCCTCTTTCGGTATATGTGGTAAACTTCTGAGCTTGATATCTTCTTACCTGAGCTCTCGTACACAACATGTTAAGATCTCCAATGATATCTCAAACTCGGCACGTGTGAGGAGTGGAGTTATTCAGGGTAGTGTGCTAGGCCCGCTTTTATTTTGTCTTTTGTCAATGATGTGCCAGGTTTATTTCGAAATGGTAGGCCCTTTATGTATGCCGAGGATTTAAAAGTTGCCTATCGATACAAGCCGGCAGATCGCGACACCTTGCTTGATCTATTAAAAATAATCTCGAGGCCTTTGCCCAGTGGTGCTGCACATGGAACCTTTCTTTTCTTGGCACAAATGTTCCGTTATGGTTGTCGGTGACAACCATCAGCCTCAGCTAAGCATATATGGCTACGATATAAATGTACCTGGCGTTGTTAATGACCTGGGCATATCATATTCCAACGGTCTCAATCTTTCAGAGCATTGCGCCCTGATTGTCTCCAAAGCACACAGAACTGCCGGGTTTATCCTCCAAAATTTTAAAACTTTTGATATTAGACTCCGCCTTTATAAAATGTACGTGAGACCTGGCCTGGAATACTGTTCGTTTCTATTTAGCCTTCTGCGACCTAGCGAACGGAAGAAAATAGAATCGGTCCAGCACTTCATCACAAAAAGAATTTTATTGTTGGAGCACCGTAATCTGTCGTATCAAGAATGCTGTGGGCTTGTAAACATTGATCCTTTATGGTTTCGTCGTGTGCAGAAGGGAATCTTTTTGCTGTTTAAGCTTTTGAATAGTCGTACATTTAATCCCCTTACCACTGTGAGGCAGCTTGACCATCCTCGGCGCAGCAGTCATCGCAATGTCTTTTTATTTCTTCCATTAGCTCGCACAGTTAAGTATCGACGGTTCTTTTCGTTAAACGCCATGGCCATGTGGAATAAACTTCCCCATAATATAAAAATCCAGCGGAGTTATTCTTTGTTTAAGATAACTATTACTAGTTTTTTGCATTCAGAACAGTTTCCAAGAATTCTGGGCACCAACACGGTATAATCTGTTTTCCTGTTTGACGGAGTGCGCGGCATCTGAACCCGATCCCAGGTGTTACCTTGAGGGATACGACACCGTCTCTGCAGCCTGCACCCGTTGACTTCTATGGCAGACAGTGAGCAACCGTACACAGATGCTTTCTTGCCTGGGGCAGAATTACGGTTCCTAGCAAAGACAGAGAGACTGCATACAGACTGTAATTTTGTTAGCCCTTCCCTGATCTGAATTGCTATCATCCTTACAGGTGGCAGTTTTTTTCTCCTGAATAACATAAAGAAAGGAAAAACACTTATAATGATATATATTCAGGAGTTTTTTCACTGCCAGCCTCTATCCACTGAATATTTCGTCTGAAAATGCCTGTAAACCGGCATTAAATAAATCTACTATTATTATAATTATAATTATTATTATTATTATTATTATTATCAGGAGAACTTAAATAATGCCTCTTCCAAAGGCAGTTTCAACTTCAGACTCAACTTCTGCCGGCTATCCCAGCCGTTCTAAAGAGCCTTAAGTTGAGGGCGAAAAAACCAATGAGTGGCAAGATAGAATTGGGAAACAACATAACACGATTATAAAGTTACAAACAAACCTTATGTGTCCCTTTGGTCATTTAGAGGAAAATATGGTCGGCAGTGAATTAAAAGACGCCCTAGACCGAGATAACTGCGTAGTTTATTCAGGGCTGAACTGAATTAAATGTCCACACCTCAAAGGAATGGATATCCGCTGATTTTGCTAAGTTTCAGCACCTGCTGAACGATAAACTTCATTCATGAGAGAAGATAATCGTTCGCACTGCCTTCAGGCTTGGAAAAAGGGATATTGAACAGTCTCAAAATGTGAAACCACGGCCTATCAAAATTGTCTTGGACAACTTTACCACTGAAACTAGCCCCACTCTCAATTCCTCTGCTTTCAAATTCGCTTCTAACAACTATTAATTTCTCGCCTTCATGTATTCAAAAAGAAATAGCTCACCTAAAAAATTCCCATTCAGTTGGAACTGATAACATTCCAAACTCACTTATTAAACAGTTAAGGGATTTTCCACCTTTACTAAGCAAATTATTCGCAGTATTTCTCGAAAATGGTTTTTTCCCCGATTATTGGAAAACTTCTATTATAATACCAGTTTTTAAATCTGGTTCCCGCTTGGACATTCATAACTATCGCGGTGTTCATAAAACGCCCTCTCTTGCTAAACTCTTCGATAAACTAATTGCAAAACAAATCACGGATTTTTGCATAAGCAATAAAATTATCAACTTTTCCAAACACGGCTTCTTACCGGACCGTTCTTGTGAAACCTGTCACATGTCTTTTCAAAATCTACTAAACTCTCTTCGTAATGATCATCTATCTGTAGTAGTTATCTATTTTGATCTTAGTAAGGCATTCGATAAGGTGCCTCATGAAACACTTCTAGCTAAACTAGAAGCTATAGGATTTCGTAGTCCCCTTACTGACTTTATTAGATCATACCTAAATGATCGAAAACAAAAAGTTTTAGTAGGGTCCTCATACTCAAGTGCTACCCTGATTGTTAGTGGTGTCCTTCAAGGTAACGTATTAGGTCCTTTGTTGTTCTTACTGTATATAAATGATATTTCATCGATAGTTAAGCATTCTCAATCTTTTATTTATGCTGATGATCGCAAATGCGTGTATTCCTTCTCTAACTCTTCAACCGAACGGTGCCTAGAACAAATTCATTCAGACTTAGACGCACTTTCGGCCTGGAGCTCCACATGGCTAATGGAGTTCTCACCTACTAAGTGTCGCTACATGAGTTTTTGGGCCCTGTAAGGCTGCCGCAACCTCTTATCTTTGAAGGTTGCCATATGATTGAATGTTCCTCCATCAAGGACTTGGGCTTAAGCTACACCAATAAATTAGATCTTTCGCCTCATGCCGGTAGAATTACGGCCAAAGCTGCTCATATTTGCGGCTTTATTTCTTATAATTTCTACCTTCCTGAAATAAAATTAAGACTTTATCGTATGTTTGAACTTCCCATTCTTGAATTTTGCTGTCCTTTCTTCGGTTTGGTGAACGAATCTAGCCGTTTAAAAAATTGAAAATGTCCAAAGACATTTTACAAAAAAACTCCTATTTCCGACTCTTTCAACTACTTCCTACTCAACAAGATGCCAGCTAACGAAGCTAAAATTTCTTTGGGTCAGGAGACTTGAAGCAGGTTTTTGTCTCCTTTTTCGACTTAATAATAGTTCAACTCTCCCAAAGCTTTCTGTCATTACCCCCGTTAGTCTTCCTTATAACCTAAGAAATTCTGCACTATTTATACCTCCCCCTGCATCCTCCACGTGTGAATGCTCTCTCTTATTTGCTTCTAGGTATAGTTTTCTTTGGAATAACTTGCCAATTGAAATTAGGTCATTAACTAGTCTATCTGCATTCAAGCGAAGACTGCACATTTATCTTAACACTGATTCTATTAACCTTTTATTTTCCTCATCTTTTCCCAGTAGCTTTCCCCATGACTCGGAGAAAGGACCATCGGGAATTTGAGTAACCCTCTTGAAACTATATTTACGCTACCTCGAGACGCCCATGAACTATAATGTCTCCTTATATCACCCGTCCTCCAAACGATTACGTCATTCAGACGTACAAATTCGGTGGTCCACAGTCTTAAATGCTGCGGTTTCTTTGGATACTAACCATCATCAGAATTCAATTCTGGATCCTATGATGCTGAGGACTTAAGTTCATTGACGCCTTTTTTGTGAGATTCTGTTTCAAACGCCTAAGTGATCAAGAACGAATCACCTCGACGTTTCATTATCTCATTCTGAAATGCTACTGCAGTATTACCCTATTCTACCACCTGACCATTTTTTCCTAAGCAGTTTTTTCTCCTACGTTCCATTCGAAAATGAAGGCCTATTGAACTCTGCCTCCATTTTCATGGTAGGAGTTTTTTTCACTGTCTATTTTTTCTAGTTCACCATTAATTTTAAAACATCGCTAACTGTTGACATAGCAGGACAAGTTATGAATTTGTACATTTTATCTGCACACATTGTCATAACTTAATTTTGTTACTAATGTTTGCTTAGACAGTGCCTTGCCGGTGCTAACCAAATATTTATTCTAAAATAAACTAAAAAATGAAGCTTAACGTGTTTCCTTTATCGTTTAGAGTGTTCGAAAGGCATTAGGTAAGAAGCTGACTAGATACCTAGATCTTTGGGCGTATCTACTTATTGTAGTAGAATACCGTTCGAGTAGTACTGGTGTTTGGGTAAACGTCTCCTCGCAGATTCCAAGGGTAAGACAACACATTTGGGTATATTAAACGTTATTTATTTATTTATTGTTTGTTTACAGGCAAGGTCAAAATAGATATGCAGTAAAGGGTCAAGCTGACAGTGAAAAAGAATTCTGGTCGTTCCTTCAAGTGTTTTCCGGAAAAAACTGCAGCTTATTGAGGGAATAAAATTCAGGACAGGGAAGCGTTGACACAGGTGCACGGTGAAGTATTTCTCCTTGCAGTGTTATGGATTTGGTCTTCTGCAGCGGCAGGTATTTCGGCGAACGGCTGTTCGCTCTCGACTGAGGAATGAGCCGATTAACGTCTGCAGAGCCAGCAATATTGCCCTCAGCATGATGTCTGGCACAGGATTCAGAGTCCGTGAACGCCATCAGAACGGAAGAAAGCTTCCACAGAGTCAGCACCCAAAATTTTTGGAAGGTGTCCTGAATGTAGAAAACTAGTGACAGCTCCCGTAAACAAGGGATAGCTTTGCTGCATTTTGATTCTTCTGGGTAGCTTATTCCAGATCGCTATAGCGTTTACCGAAAAAAACTGTCGGTATCTAACTCTGCGTACCAAAGAAATAAATAAAAATACATCTCGATGACTGGTGATCCGAGAGTGGTCGAGCTGCCTCAGAGATGTATTGGGGTTAAAGGTGCAACTTTTTACAAGTTTAAACAGTGAAAATAGTCCCTTCTGTAATCTACGAAGCCACAACGGGTCGATGCTTGTAAGCTCACAGCGTTGTTGGTCGGACAGGTTTCTGTGCTCTGAAGTGAAAACTCTTTAAGTAAAGAAGTGCTGGACTGATTCTATCTTCTTCCGTTCACTAGCGTGCAGAAGGCTTAATAGAAACGAGCAGTATTCCAGACTAAGTCTGCCATACAGTTTCTAAAGGCTGATTCTAATATTGACGGTTTTAAAATTTCTGAGAATAAACCCAGTATTTTGGCATGCTTTCGATACAATCAGAGTGCAGTGTTCTGACAGATGAAGGCAACTAAAATATGATATGCCCAGATCCTTTATAACTCCGGGCACATTAAGGTTGTAACCGTCTATGCTTAGATGGGGCTGATGGTTGTCGCCGATAACCATAACGGAGCACTTGTGTCTAGAAAGCGAAAGGCGCTATATGCGACACCAATGAGCGAAGGTCTGAAGATCCCTTTTTAAGAGCTCAAGCGTGATGTTGCGATCGACTGGTTTTTATATCGAAAGGTAACTTTTAAATCTTCAACGTACATAAAGGGCCAACCATTCATGAAAAAATCAGGAACATCGTTGACAAAAAGGCAGAATAAGAGTGGACCAAGCACGCTATCCTGAATAACTCCACTCCTCAAATGCGTGGGGTGGGAGAATACATCAGATATTTTGACCCGTTGTGCGCGAGCATTCAAATAGGAGGATATTAAGTTCAGAAGCTTGTTAAATAAACCGAAGGAGGCAAGTTTCAGCAGTAGGAGATCATGACCAACACGATCAAAAGCCTTCGTGAAATCGAAGTGAATGGTGAAAATTGCAAAACCACTGTCTCTAGATTGTAGCACATAATAAAAGAAAGAGAGATGGCAGGTGTCACAAGAAATTTTTCGAGGAACCCTTGCTGAACTGCATTAAGGAGGTTAATCTCTGTTAGGTGACTCATCATCTAGTCTTTGATCAAGGTCTCTAAGATCTTCGAGACTGCTGGCAGTGTATTTACTGGCCTAAAATCATCAAATGACGTAGGTCGGCTGTGTTTGGGTATAGGCAGTATGTGCGATTCCTTTCGTAAGAAAGAAAAGGTTTTCACTTTCGATAGAAAGAATAAATATCTTATACTGAAGGGACGGAAATATATCGTTTGCACGCGCCTTTAGAACGCTGACCGGGACGCCATCTGGTCCAGGACTGTAAGATTGACGAAAACGCCGAATGGCTACGGTCACGTCGCAGAGGGTTAAAGTTATGGGTTCGAGGACTTTACCGGTCCAACCCGGATTTAAGGAAAGGGAGCAACAGTATGTTCACTAAAAGTTCTAGAGAAGAAAGAATTGAAGCTATCAGTTGTCAACTTAGCGTCAGCTATACGGTTTCCTAAAGCATCCCGAAGTACGGGGTGCTGCGTTTTTCTCTGCGCTTTTACTGGGCATGAAAAGAGTTTCGCAACATTTAAAGAAGGGTTTTCGGCAAAGTTGATCTCATCAACTAATCTTTTTTCGACAGAAAGCCTCTTAGCCTGTTCAAAGATTTGTTGGATCAAGGGCAGGATGGAAGTGTCATTTTGTAGTTTAAAACGATGCGAGAGTCTACGCAGTCTACGGCGGAATGATAAAGGGAGAAAGACTTCATCCTTGGCATTACTAATTTTCTTACGGGGAACAAAACGAGAAATGAGTGGACTTAGAACTTGGTACAATGTATCAGTACATACATTCACATCCAAACATACAAAGAAAATAGTCCAATCGTGGGAATTTAGATGTGTTAGCAATACCCGCATACTTGCTGATCCAAATTCACGGAAAAAACTATATATTTGGAAAACGTTTAATCAGCCTCGAGTTCTAGTAAAGAAAGAACTATATCATGGTCAAAACTCCCAAATGGATCTAAAGATGACACTGGCAATGGCTGGCAACTTCTACAGAAAATAAGATCAAGTATGTTTGATCCTCGGGTGTAAAAATCAACTACCTGGTCCCGCATGCCTATATCTATGGTCTCAAGTAGGTCTTCGAACATTGCGGGACCGGAAGGTGGAAACCAATGAACTTCAGGAAGATTTAAGTCACCTTTAATCAAGCAGTACTTCAGATTTAAGTCAACTGCGGCGTGAAATGCCTACGAGAGACAAAGATCGTAATCCTCGCTGGCATTTGGGTGATAGACACAACCTACGAGTAAAGAGTAGTTATCTTTTATAACAATTCGGAGCCAACAGCTCTCTTCTACCGTGGTAAAGTGGCGATATTTCAACGGTAGAAATGTAAGTGGTTGCTTAACATAGATATAACTTCCTCAGTCACGGCCCTGGTGTCGATCATTCAAAATGTAAGCGTAGCCTAGAATAGAGAGTTCGGAGTCAGATACACAGGGTGTTGCTCATGTCTCGGTACCTATTACAAGTTCATGGCGATGGATGAAAACCAGAGTCTGGAGCAAAGGCATCTAATAAAGCAGATATCTGGCATTAAGGACGATTATGCTAAGCGGGCACGTTTTCGGTTTCTGAAGCGGGACAGTAAGGCTGTCAGAGTGACTGCCTTCGGCCAAAGAAATTCTCTTTTCACTTGAACTGTCGCTCCATCCCTTATTTTGAGATGTGCCTCATCATTGGTCCTTCGTGTTTCCCGTTCTATTATTAATTGATGCATTTTCACTTGCTCTTTCAGTCCGTAGTCCAGTTGAAAAAAACTTCAGAATGTGAACCGCGTAGGGTTGATTTTCTCTATAGCAGGAGTTGTGCCTGTGCTTTGTTTTCCAATATGATTTTAAGAGGCCTTGGTCGAGGATTTGAATCGGGTGTTGACAGAGCCTTCCCTATTCTATATGCCTTGAGAATGTGTATGGACTCGCCGTCCGTTAGCAAAGTTTTTGCATACAATTGAAGAAGTTCCAAGCCCTGTTTTACTCTCTACTTTTGAATTATTGACGCTGACGCTGGGTGCCCGTTTGCAACTCAGGTATTTAAACTGAGTGAGTACTTGTAACCAGTTCATTTGGTCCCATAGGTCCAGATGAACTGGGTGTTGGGCATGCTGAAGCCCAATCCGTGTACGATTTGGTTTTCTTAGACCTTTTCCTCTTTGGCTTTACAAACTCACCAACCTCTGCAACATCGCATATTGGTGCAACTTCCAGCAGAGATGTTGCGCTATGTTGTAAGGCCAGATTATTGCTAATACTGCCTGAGCCTAGTGATGATGGTCTGGAGCAAGCAAAATATGGGACACCCTTTTGAACTAGCGAACCGTCCTCTGTTTTACTGGGTTCGGTAAACGTGATGGCTTTTATGTGAGTATTAGGTAAGCTTGCGGTAGGTGTTTTACTGACAGGAGCTTTTTTAACAGGTGGGTAATAAATAGATTTTGTTAAGTTATCTATTTCTTGCCTTAAATTGCCTACCTCCTGCTCCATCTCTTAGAATTTCTGTAGGAGGCTGAAACAACCCATACAATTTTCATCTTCATAAGCTACATTAACTGAGCTTATTAGACTTTTGCGCGTTTAGCGGGAGGTGAACAATTAGCAGCATAACGTTAGTTGCAACTATTTTCTGCTAGTCTATTAATTCGCTGATCAAAATCCCCTGCCAATATGGCCAAGTCGGTAAGAGGCGTCAAAAGACGGTTCTACTCGATTTTGCGGTGCATGTGCGAAACTAGGTCGCGGACCAATTTTTCGTGGCAATAAACTTAAGGCACCTGCGTTTTTCATACTTATGGGGATACATAGCAAATGCAATTTATGTTAGAAACGCCAAAAAAATAACAGAGTTCGGTTAGGATGTTCAACAATAAGAATAGGAAAATATAAGGACTCAGCCTTTGGTTGGAGCCCCTTCCGCGATTACAAGCAGATGCAGGGAGCACACAGTTGGCGTGAGTTTAAGAAATAAGCAAATATCGAGGCTTGCAATTCCAGTTAAGATCAATCCTGAGGCAGAGAAATATCCACAGCAGTGGAATTTTTCTTTTTTACAGCCTCAGAATCCTTACGTCCAAGTCACAATTTACGAACTCAGGGGAATATTAATAAAGTGCTTTTATAATTTCTCAGCACCGGGTCTTCTATACTGAGGTAGAGACTAAAAACTCATAGGCTCGCTGGACTTGAAATTCAAAACCAATTGAAAACGACGCGTCTTATTGAAGCTAGACCAGCGTGAAGCCACTTGTTGAACCATATAGCCAATTTGTCAAGGTTTTCTTGGAGTTTCTGTGCATCATCAACAGAGCTAATCGTTTTCAAGATTTTGATATCATCTGCAAACATGATGGCATCACAGTCAATATTACCAGTGCAGTCGTTTATTTAAATGTGGAACAGAAGAGGACCTAAGACTGAACCCTGCGAAACACCACTTTCTACTCTTACCCGCTCGGATTCAGTGGTGTCAAAAAGTCATTTTTGCAGTCCACATGACAGGAAAATTTTATCAATTTGAAAAGTTACTCTGGAAACCACACTGCCAGCTATTAGCAATGCTGCACACTAGCAAACGCCTTCCTGAATTCAAAGATAATGATATCAACTGGACGACCTTGGTCTATGGATTTTGTTCTGAAAATTGTTTCCTGCGCTCAGTAAATACGTCCTTGATACTTCAAGCTGATCGTTAAACGATAAATAACATTGCGTAGAGATCTTGGTTGCTTGGGAAATGCACATGTCCATGATGACTCTGCTACTCGAGACAGAAGTTCGCCACCGTGACTGGGATTTCAACCACCAAAATCTTGGTGAGTGACTGGTACTCTTGATCGCTCGGTCACGCTCGAACAACGGGCAGAATAAAAATGGTATATACTCAGAAAATAATGATATTTCTTACCTTTGTAAACCTTTTCCGATCTCGTGTGAAAAAAATATATCTGAAATGCTCCAGTCACTCTCAACTGGTCGAGAAGAACCAGGGAACAGCAGTAATGGAGAAAGCATTGTGCTACTGAAATCGAGCACAATTAAGGGCTGGCGCGCTGCGAAGAATGCCAAGATCTCACTACCAGAGTTTTCAAAGAAGAAGAAGACCTGAATCTCCTCTCCGAAAAAATAGCAGTACTCACCAAACATAACGAAATTAAATCACCGGAAACGATAAAAAAGAACTGAAAAATATCAGCGAGCTGGCCTGTAAAAATCTTAAGGAAACGGTAAAATTCAATTGCCGTAATTTACAACGAAAGGAAAAGAGAAAATAACGAAGAACATAGAACAAACCTAATCGTAAAGTATCGCCAACATTAAGAAATAACGCCAGAAGCACGCCCTATTCATGCTATTCGGGCTACGATATAACAGAGCACATTTGCCTGCAAAATAAAGGCATAAAGATGTTGACCATAGATGCGTGTGACTTATAGAGAGACCTGAATGCCAAAAACAAATATTGGCTCCCCGGGAGCTATTCGAGTGAACGTAGTTTCAGACGAACTTGTGTTGGTTGAAAGACCCAAAGCGATGTCTGAAAACCAACCAACAAGAGCACGGATGAAGAAACATTTCAACCCAGTAATAAAGGCAGTAACAAAGTCTATGATTAAACCCTCCATTACTAAAAGAAAGCAGGATGCATGCACAGGTTTTTCCCTTGACAGATCATTTTGTCTTGTAGTTCAGGAAGTCCTCGAGGCTACCCGTGAAGCCCCAAAAGAAACGGTGAAACAGGATCTGTTGAATTTTCAAAATTTACTGAATACTCCTTAAGACGCTGGTGTAATTTTCGAAATTTAAAAGATCCTCCAATTGAGTCATCTAGTTAGAAATGGCAGAGATGAGTTGTAACCAAGACCACTGAAAGTCGGCTTCGGTTGATCTACTACTGTCTCTAAAGTACAGGCTAAGAAACAGCCATCGTTTCGGTTTTTCAGCAGAACTGCTCTCGAACCTATCGAATGGAAATGAGGACACTGGTAGCAGAATTGAAAAGACGTCAATGCGAGGAGAAAACGAACCCGGAAAGAGAAGATAAAAAACGTGTGGCTCATTATTATGGGATCATCCGGTGAAACGGATGGTAACCACACCGGTTATCAGCCCCACCAAATGCCTACAATAATAATAATTGTATTTAATACCGGTTTGCAGGCAATATTGGACAACATAGGCAGTGTGGATCAGGCTAACAGTGAATAAAACTCCTGGAGGTTAATTGATCTCAGTGTTTTTCCTAACTATATGTTGCTCAGGAGAAAAAACTGCCGCCCGTCCTAATAGCAGGCGATATCCGCCATATATCGCTCGGATATCGACATGTCGAGATACGTATATCGACTGTTTACCTATTTTGTCCTCATTGTCGATATATCACTAATATCGACATGTTGAGATTTGTCGAAATAGGCTAAAAAGGTTCGGATAAGTTTCTGCTCACCCCCCCCCCCCGTCGAAAACGAATAAATACGGTTCGCCCAATCTAATTACTTAAAAGCGTCCACCTACTATGTAACCCTCATTTCCTACCTATTTAGCTCACGTATACGCCTCCGCAGTCGCATTTAACCGTTTCCCAACGTTTTGTAAAGAAAATGTTAACGCAGGTGAATGGAACTTGTATTATAAAACGTGCAAAATAATATATGTACAAACATAGTTAATAGTCCTCTTAATATGAACAAAATGGGCTTCTGTGATGTTTTCAATCATGGGGTAGGCGGGCAATATTGACAAGCTATTAGGGCGTGGGATGATAGCAGGGAAGAGCTAACACAAGCGAAATGTGTTTACAGTCTCTCTGTCTTTTTTAGGAACTGAGACTCCGCTACCATACAAGAGTCATCGAGTGCAGGCTGCAGAGATGATGTCATCGTCCTCTAGGTCGGACCTGGAGTTGGGCTCAGATTCCGCGCACTCCGTCGACCCAGAAGACAGATTCGAACATGACGGCACCCCGAATTATTGGAAGCTGTTCTGCATGCAAAAAAACTAGTAATAATTATATTGAACAAAGATTAATTTCGCAGGAGTTTTATATTCTGGGGACATTTATTTCACATTTCCTTTGTCATTTACCAAAAGAAAATATATTTAACTGTGCGAGGTAATGAAATAAATAAAAAGACATTGTAATGACTGCTGCATCGAGAGTGCTCAAGCTGCCTCACAGTGGTACGGGGATTGAATGTACGACTGTTTAAAAGTTTAAAAAGAAAAATAGTCCCTCCTTTTATCAGAGAAACCACGATGGATAATCGTTTATAAGCCCACAGCGTTCTTGATACGTCAGATTACGGTGCTCCGACGATAAAACTCTTTTAGTAAAGAAATGTTGGACCGATTCTATTTTCTTCCGTTCTCTGGCGCGCAGAAAGCTAAAATAGAAATGAGCAGTATTCCAGACCAGGTCTAACGTAAATTTCATAAAGGTGGAGTCGTATATTGATAGTTTTAAAATTTTGGAAGATAAATCCGGTAGCTTGGCGTGCTTTTGAGACAATCAGGGCGCAATGCTCTGGAAGATTAATACAGTTGGAACATGATGTGCCCAGATCCTTAACAACTTCAAACACATTTGGGTTGTTGCCATCTATGCTTTGCTAAGGCTGATGGTTGTCGCCAACAACCATGACGGAGCATTTGTGCCAAGAAAGAGAAATGCGTCATGTGCAGCGCCACTGAGAAAAGGCATCAATATCGTTTTTAGGAGTTGAAGCATGGTCTTACGAGCTGCCAGCTTTTATCGATAGGCAACTTTTAACTCTTTGACGTGCATAAAGGGCCTACCATTCTAAAATAAATCTGGTACATCATTGACAAAATCGAAAAAATATAGGTGGGCCAAGCACACTACTCTGAATAACTCCACTCCTCACACGCGCAGGGTTGCAGCTAACATGGGAACTTTCAACATTTTGCGTGCGAGATCTCAGGTAATAAGATAGAATTTTACCCCATACACCGAAAAAGAAAAGTTTCATGAGAAAGAGGACATGTTTAACACGATTAAATGCTTTAATGAAATCTAAATTGACCATGTAAAGTGCAATAGCATTGTCCCTAGATTGCAAAACATCATCAAAATAGAGAGCTGACAGGTTTTAACAAGACGTTGTCTTGAGGAACCTATGCTGGGCCATACTCAGTAGGTTATTGTCGGTTAAGTTATACATAATCTAATCTTTGATCAGAGTCTCCAATATTTTCGAAGCTGCGGGAAGTGTGTTGATTGGTCAACATTCTTCAAATAACGTAGTTTGGCCATGTTTGCGGATGGGCAGAATGGGTTATTCCTTCAACACATTGGGAAAGGTTTCACTTTCAAGAGCTTGATTAAAAATATTACGCAGAAAGGCCGGGAAAATATCGTTAGAATTCGCCTTTATAATACTGACCTGGACGCCATCTGGTCCAGGACTATGTGATTGACGAAAATTTCGAAAGGCTACGGTTACGCGCTAGGGGTTAAAAGCCATGTTTTCGAGGACGGCATCGGTCAACACCTGGATGGTCGACACGAAAACGTTAAAACTATCAGCCGTCAACTTGTCATCAACTATAGGATTTCCAAGGCGTCTCGAAAAACGGGGTGCCGTGTTTTTCTGCGGGTTTTTACTGTGCTTGAAAAAATTCTTGATATTTAACGCACGGTTTTCAAGAAATTTGATCTCATCGGCTAGCTGCTTTTATTCGGACAGCCTCGTCGTCTGCTCAAAGATACGTCAAATCCAGGGCAGAACGGAAATATCGTTTTGCGTATGAAATCGACGAGAGAGTTAACGTAACATATGGCTAAAAGATAAAGGGAGATAAAGCTAATCCATGACATTAATTCTTTTCTTACGGGTAACTTAACGAGAAGTAAGTGGATCCAAAAGTTTGTAGAGGATATTGGTACAGGTGTTCACATACTGACATAGAAATAAATCAGACCAGTTTTTGGAATTAAGACGTATCAATAATTCTGTCGAAAGGGCTGATCAGAAATTAAGGAAAAAGCTTCATTTTGGAAAATATTTCATCAGTTTCGAATTGTAGTGTAGAAGCAACGAAGTCATGGTTTGAACTCCCAAGTGGGCCCAAATATGACACTTTTAAAAGCAGGCAATCACTGCAGAAGATTAGATCAAGTATGTCTGATCCTCTGGGAGGGAAGTTGACAACTTGATTTCACATGCCGATATCTATAGTCTCGAGTTAGGTAAGTACACTGTATCCATTCACTCATGACATAAGGCATGCGCAAATGAGTGTTGAGGTTAATTTAAATATTTAAATAAAAGATAACAATACGTACGGGGATATAAAATGTTTGGTGTAGTTTTTAGACCTTGCTCCCATTGTCCAAAGCTGTCATGGTTTGCAATGGGAATCTTAACATAATAATATACACATGAGAAAGTTAACACCGTGTGTTGACAGGGTACCCTATGAGGGCCGATTAGAAAGACTTAACATCTTTTCTCTCTGCCTCTGAACGTGTTATTTATTAAGCAAGCTCCTAGATCAAAGGAAAGCACTGACATGGAGGTATAAAGTTTTCTGAAGTGCATATATATACAGCGTATTTGTCCACCTGATAACTGAACAAGCACCTTGAGTGTATTTTATCATTCCTATGTAAGCACTTTAATTATTGCCGCGTAGTTTTTTTTCAATGAATATCTGGAAATGGTGGGAAAGAGCAAAGCTTTTTAAGTCGCTTAAAATGCCAAAGCCAAGTGCGGTATAAACGATATTTGCAATAAATTAGAGAATTTTTTAAAAATTTCACGTTACTTCGATCATACATGCCGAAAAACTTCGAAGCGCGAATTTGAAGCTATAACTCCTGATAGCAAAGTGGTATCACAAATGTGCCTTTGACATTTTATCTTTGCATCAGGTGGCCAGCAGCCACATCATCACTCCCCTAACCCCGTTGACTCCTGCAGTATGTAAACCCAGACATTTTCAGCATAAATGTCGGTCTGTATTCTCATTTCGGACCACGATGCGGTTGCGCCAGACGAAAAAATATATATTAATCAGGCTTTCCTGGTGAGGGGGAGGGCAAGGCAGAGTGAATCGGTCCGATAGCGGCGCCCCGTCCAGTGTATTCCGAGGGCGAATAGAGGAGTGCATTGACAGCGATAAGGAAGGCATGGCGAGAAACTATGGCTTAAAACATTATACTTACCTCTTCCCTTGCAGAAGGAACATTGTAGGCACACAGTACCGGACAATGTCCCGAAACTTTTGCTATCAGGGTATAAACAATAGTGAAGTTTCTTAAAAAGAGTACTCTAACTAATTTTGCAACAACATAGGCTTACGATCAGCGAGGGGTAGCATAAGCATACTTTCAACCCATCTGCTTTAGTTTCAGGTCGAATCCATTTTAGCTGTGTTCTTATCGTATCAGTAGCAATATCGACTGGAAATTCCATGAAATGTGGCAGATTAAACCGTTTGCTTAATTCTTTGACTCTTGTCCTACTGTGATGTTAAGATGCGTAAGCTAAGAATGTCTCTTATCTCTTCTTATATCCGCATGAATTCAGTTATCATCGTCTTGAAAAATTTAAATCTGGGAAGAAGTTCAATTCAAGCAGTAGGGCCTTCCCGAAATGGACATCGGGTATCACCTGTGTCGAAGTCTTCCAGGAACCAATGTCCGAAGAGCCGGCACCACCAGTTTTTACCTGTATCTGTACATCACCGCACAGCCCTCTACCGTTGACAGTCAAAGTTTGGGGAACGACCGAAGGTCTTCTTATCTCCCAGTCTACGGAGATGAGGCAGCTTTTGCCATGGTCTACTATGATCCATTGGGTTTCAAAGGCGGAAGCCGATCAGTCGTCGATCCACGTGACCAAAGAAAACTGTGTTCGGTTTCGTTGTTGGTCTGAAACCGTGTGGGTTGTCTGCTGCCAAAAATGACGAAATCCTTGTAAATGAACGCACTCATCTGTCAGTTAATGGAATGGACTTTGATCGTGAGCTCCATTTGTGCTGCTTTCAACTGGAAACACGGACGTACAAAGAACTCGTGAATTTTTGTTCGAAATTAAATGAATACTCCTGGTGCTCCAAAGCACGCATTGGTACGTTAAAGATATCTTTTTACAAGGCTAGAAAAATATTTCTGATAATTAATTATCGAGTCATTGAACGGCTTTTAGCTGATACTTATGATTTTTTCATAGAGTTGCTGGAAAAATATTTATGTACTCAAATCCCATGTAATTATTTTTTAAATAGTTGTGAATATGATGACCTCAGTCTGTGTACATTGCATTTGAAAGTAGGAGCACAAAGTGATTATAACTTTGATTGTTAACGCCATCACGCAGCAAAATCCTGTAATAAAATGTGTTCTTACGACAACTATCAACCATATCCTCTGAACGTACCCTTTCACCATTGGAATACTAGCCGAGTTAGCTGATACCGTACATAGAAGCAGTCATGTACAGTAGATTCCCTATCTCATGAAATGCCAGCAAACTTCTGAAATGTGTCTTAAATTCGAACAGCTTCGTTAAGTAGAATCATCGTATTGAGCACGATACAGCCTAGTACCAATGTATTTCAGTCAGGATATGATGCCGACTTTTGAACGAGTTTCTTTCTGACCGCTTTCAGAAATGGCTACTTGGGTAGTGTTCATTTTTCTCATTGAATTTGGATGCCCGTATAAATTCAAATATATTTTATCGATAGCAAGCACCAAATTATTCATCTTATATTTGTTGGTAGCTAATTATATTTTCTTAAAATTTTATACTTGAGGAAAGAGTATCTTTCGGTTTTAAAACTGCTTATTAGTTGCCGCATAAGGTTGCGCCTTGCCGTCCATTAAAATTAAATTTAAAGTTTCCAAATTACATGTTGTGTACGTTCTGTGTAAGAAAAAATCGCACATTTCTCTACACTTTGGGGAAGGGGTCACAGAGTTCTCATAAAATGTTGAAAGGGATGGAGGTCATTTTGGATATATTAAAGGCAACATTAATAAATTGGTGTATACGATGCATTATGAATAAAAATGTCATGGTCTTAAACATTTCACAATTAGGAAGTTTTCTAAAACCGAATGAAGCCGTTTCTTCATGCATAAAACCCGAAAGAAAGTGTAATTGCTACCATCAGTGACATATGTTAGGATTAGGTTTCACCATAATCAATACGACAATCCTACTTAAATGCTTTGTTCTAAGCGAAAACACAATTCAGAATTTCGATTGAAATTTCATGAAATTTAGAATCTACTCTATAGCCTGAATGCAACTAAGAACTCCTTCACATTGAAGGTACGTTAACCGGTTAACCAGGACTCCACATACAAAACATGTCTTTTGGGCCTTTCAGCACCAGGTCACGATTTTTAAAGATAAGATTTATCCTGAAGATCTCACTGAAAAATAGTTCATTTAATTTTTCCGTAGTTCAGCGCGTGTTTTAAAGTATCAACTTCTTTACTTAAATTGTGTGGTATGCCGTTGCTTACTAATGTGAATGCGGACTACTAAGAAATTTTCCATTTCAGATAAACAACTTTGCTAAGTTGTCATATATACCGCTTTTGGTTTGCTTCTTGCCACTTCTATATGGACGGTACGGGATGTTTGTAAAATTGCCCACTTTAAACGGTGATAGGAGCAGTTTTTTCTGAATGACTTGGTTCCAGTAACTTTAAGCACACATATGTGATATACGATGGATTTGCTAGGAAATTCAAGCAGTAAAGCAGTATTAATATGCGTGAGTGTACATCTCAAAACCGAGGAAAGTTGAATTATCTGAGGTGGCATCTTTTAGAACCGTTTCATTAACGTAGTAGCGGCAAAAATTATTTAAAGCAAAAATGGCAGGACTAAAACCATGGATGGACTTTCGCTACTGAAGCAGAGATCCAAATACTCTATTACTGAGCGTAAAAAGCGTTCCCTTTATATATTTTTTATGCTGCCTATTTTTTAACGTTTTTTGGCCGCACCTTCGGCAAAACTAAGTTTATCACGCAATTATGTGTTTACATGTTTTCTATTTATGTGTTATTACGCATATGGGAAATTGCGTGACGCAGTGTTTCTAAGTATTTTCCAGCCGAAGCCGAATTTCGATAAGATAACCATATTTATCGCTAATCTAGCCATTTCACCCAGATCAACCAAAAAGCTCGGATTAGCCACTGGTGTATAGGATTGAAACTGATACGGAAGTACTCTTCTCCTTGGCAGCCCAGCGCTCTTGAAACTATCACCATGCCGACGGAATGCTTCTGCTCTTTTTCAGAACCAGGATCTAGATGCACTGGTTCCTTTTTAGTGTGTCTTTTCTGAAAATCTCACATATGTGAAGCCCGCACAGGTGTCTGACACGGGTTATATGGCGGCCTTATATCATGTCAACATTACATTAAATTTCATTCTCACTCAATCGACTCGAATATTCCCTTAAGGTGTAGGGCTGGCCTGCCAAATTCGGATCTCGCGCTTCGTTTCCTCACTTAAAACAGCAAAATGTGCTTTAAAGGCAGAACGTTGCACTGTCAGTCGTGGTTTGGAGGATTGCCAATAGATAAACTGGACCTTTCCATTTTACCTTGGATTTTTCTATATAGAACCCTCGGTTTCAACTGTGAACTCAGCTTCACACTCCTGTAGAGCCCCCAGTCATCAATATTGACAAAAAAACGCATCTCAGATATCGTAAAGTTTTACTATAGAGTTCTTTAAGATCCTATGGAACAGAGTACGTCGTCAGATGGAACCTGACCTTTAAGTTTTGATCCCCACAAAGACACCAGATCAATCGGTTTGTTTAACCTGAGATCATGTTTTTGTTGTGGTCCAAAACCCTCAGAGAGAAATTTTGGTGAGTTTTTTTACAGTTTGGACTAGTTGATTTCATCCGAATATGCCTCAGAGCTGGCTGTTTTCTATGCCCGTGAAGAAAAGTGAATAGAAATGGTTAAGCAAAAGTTCATAAAAGGTTTTTTGGGGGCATTCAGCTTTGAGGTTCCTTGTAGGTCTTATCTCTGCGACAACACTTAGATTAAGTGGTAGCCGAGCCCTCACAAGTGCAGTTCAGAGCCCTTATTGCTTCCAGTTTCAACACAGCGGTTAGTGGACTGGGTTAATCCATTGAACTTGGATGAAAATATTGTCAAATCGGTTTGACCATCCTATGATTACCAGATAACTGGATGGGTCATAATGCGCCGGAATCAGACTTTCTTAACGAAAAGGCGGTTAAGTGCAACGCAACTGACAATACCGTCACCATTCCTATGATAGTTTTCGTCTACGTAGGTGTCAAACACTCCATGTAGATGCGTCACGCATCATCCTGCTGGCATTTCAATCGCGTGAAATTAGAAGTTTGACTATTATCTGAAGTCTATGTCATAAACATCTAATATCGGAGTATACACCACGTTATCTGTTAAGTCGGCAACAGCACCATAAAGATGCGCAGCTGCGGTCCTCGGTGCAACTTGTTCTCAGCTCACCAGGAATGCTTGGGACGCTATTTCGACCAGAATTATCACGACCTTTTACTGCTGACTTTTCAAATCATTTTTAGGGGTCTTTTGATATGACAGCTTGAACAATAAATCCAGGCTGTTTGTTACATGCAGGAGTGACGTCCCTTAAAATGCTGTTTTATTAAGCAGACTTGTTTCAATGACCTCACTAGTCTGCATTGTCCGAAGCGGACAGACTCGTAACCGTTACAGGCTCAGCAAGCCTATTGTAAATAATGCTATCCTTCATAACATCAGTGAACCTGATATAGCGACTTACTCTGTCCTTCTAAACGACCATAAATAATCAATACACTTGCATCTGGAAAAAAAAACTGCCAGATGGAACGCAATTTTCTATCGTCCGTTTCGTAAATCTGAGCGATATGTTGACCGCGTTGGCACCTTTTTCATCAAAAAACGGGATGAAGAGACTAACAGCTGGACATCGTTTGAATTTTTTCGGCAGTTTTTGAGCCACGGTATGAACAAAATCACTTAGAAAGGAGAATATGATTACTCAACGTCGTACGGCAGTGACGTTAGTCGACGTCGCCTCACTGCAGACAGAAAGTACCTTTTACTTTTCAGCTCTGCCTCGAATTTCCACATCTAGAATCCTCTTAAGCAGTCGTGTAACACACCACTTCGGTCTGCAGTCATGAGAGACAATGAACGCTACGCCTATGCAACGTTACAGATACCCGACCACAGCTGACGAGAGGTTGATCGGTTGGTTAAATATTAGAAAATTCGACGTTTTCAACCTGACGACCAAATGCTTCTGGTTCAGAGCTCAAATTGGGCCGCTTCAGTTTCCCTCACCTGTGTTCAAGTTCAATATGTCAGGCACAGGATGCCTCCGAGACAGCCCAAATAACCGGCATCGTCGGGGTTTTCATGCTCGACCTAACCAGGTCAACGTCACGTCAGATAAAGTCGCAGGCGGTAGAGTCAGTCAGCTTAACGGCTTTCCGATACTGATGTACCTATTTTGTGTGATCTACCAAAACCATGATGAAAATAGTCAACAAAAAGGGTGGTTGTTATGCTTTGGAATAAACAGGAGAACTCACCTATAGTATGATTTTAACTGTTCATACTTAGGCAGCCCGATTGGGTGTTTATATAATTCTACCAGTTTAGGTTCAACTTACTGCTCAGTCTATGCAAGGTACAAGCATGCTAAAAACGCACCGAGAGAGGATTTCTTTAAATTTTGACCTGCATAGCTTTCCAGATTCACTCGCATTTTTGTGAAAAACCTGACAGACAGCATTTAAACTTGGGCAAATACTTACTCCTCATTTTGACGCCTCCATCATGACCCATTCAGACAGCCTGATCAATGACTGCCCTCCGGTGCATTCAGTTGGCGACAGATGCCGAAAACAAATTTGAATATTTAGCACCTTCAGAAATGTTTTTAGGTGCACGCTTCTGCACCTTCGTTCCCGTTCTCAATGAGCCACCTCAACGCTGTCGTTAGCCAGGCCAGTATCCGGAAAGAATGACATGATGGGTGATATATAAAAGCAAATTCAGACAACTACAAGCGGGGACTGAAATTGACATTTCGGGTCTATTAGCCATTATCAGCCAGCCATACACAACTCCAGGTTTTGGGCACCTGGGATTCGCATACCCGGTACATGGTCATTTAGCCCTGGGCTTGTTGGCCTGCCGGTTGTGATCTAGAGTATAAACTATGTTTGAAAGGTGCTCACAGGCCGAGATACGGGACTAGCTCTTTACGTTGTGCTTTGGGATTATATACAGACGCCTCGCAGGATGGATGCTTTTTTATTCCAAATTGAGTCACCTCAATTGGCTAGTAGGGAGGACACAGTTGACCGCTTCTGTTTCTGACCGAATATATAATCGTAAGTTAGAGAGGCTCTCGATGAAGCGAAATCAGATAATGGAACGCGAGTGTCGTCGATTGAAGATGCTCAGTCGATGGACGTCTTCTGAACCGGCTGCATAGAAAGACCGTCTGGACGGAATCTTTGCGCGCTCTAAGCGGGTGAAAGGATATGACAAAAGCTAATGTGGTTATGCCTTCCATGTGGATCCAGTGGTTTACGCCCTTAACTTGTTTTTTTTACTTAAGGTTTTACTGAACGTAGCAGAAAATGCCCACTATGATCAGCTATAAGTCCGGACCTGTCCGTCAATAAGAACCCATTATATCTTTGTTTGTGAGAATTCAAACCTATGATTCGACTCTGTGGTATAGACAACTACTCGAAATGACAGAGGCTCCTCCTATTCAACGGTTTGTTCTCGTTTAGTTTTGAGTCCTACACGATTACTGTCTGACTTGTTTAATTGCCGGATTTATTTTTACACGGTACACAGCTAGTAGCGCTATCCTTCTTATTTGCTTTCAATTGATCTTTGACCTGTATTAACCGCATACACACCGCACCCTCTACTTGACCGACGATACTGACGTCGGGCTTGATGGCATTGCAAGCCATGCTTTTAGATGCATCGTTCTATCCTGATATATTACCTTCTCGACAACAACTTAAAGTATTCAATTAGTGCCAGCTTCTAACCCACATACCATGCTTTCGAATTTTCAGCCAGTGAACTGCCCATCTTGCTTATTGTCAATCCAAAAAGTGGACAGGGTAAGGCAAAACAGATCGTGTCCTCATGCATTGGACCCCTGTTCCAACTGGCCAATATTCAGTTTCACACCTGGGAAACGCGTAAGGAGTGTTGCCATCTTTCATTGAAATATCCTTTTTCCCCATGGCATTCAGAAGCACAATTACTATACTCAGAAGAAATAACGGTACTTTCAATCTGTTCTACTCCTCTTATTCCACTAGGAGTTTCAGGGCATATCATTCGGAAACTGTGTACGTGGCATCTGAATTAAAAGGCAACATTTTCCCCACAAAATATTAGTGTCCATTTTCTTTGGCAAGTGTTTCGTCAATTCAGATCATGGTAGTTCGTCCATCGCAATCCATGAGGACAGTTACTGTCCCGAGAAAGGCATGGATGCATTACATCCACCTCACTCTTTCCAAATGCTCCGTCTTCGGATGTGAAGGCAAAGTATAGACGACTTGAGATCGTCGTGGGTGTCGTGATCGGGAAAGCTAAACGGTTTGTCGGCGCCTGTCGCACACTAACTGGCCTTCGTGAGTTGGTCTGGGATCCCACTTAAACGAGAGGTCTACAGAAGCCCCACATAAAGGGACGAGTGCAGTTTGATTCTTGTTTCAGAGATGAACCGAGCTATCCCGTTAGCTGGCAAGCTTCTAAAACCCGATTTCGGTGCCTTTTGTAACGTGAGGAGTACTCTGGGAGTAATTATGGGGAAGCGCCTCTCAGTATCAGCTTCACCCATAGTGGTCTGCGTGGTTGACCTCTGTTAAAACTGACCGCAGTGGCACGAACCTCAGTTTGCTGCGTGCCATGAACGTGTGCAGAACTCTCAGGCCTAACACAACCCGCGTTGCAGACGCCATCGGCCAATGTGACTCCGGTTTTCATCCGACCCGAAAACGGCGTGTTTGCACCTGTTCTCGTGAGGTGGATAGCCATCTGGTTTACCTCCGCCTTGTTTTCTTATGCGCATGCTTGTGGACGTATGTCTATGTGCTTATACAACGTCGGTGTTCTCAGGGTGTTTGTCTTTAAAGTGAATACCCTAATAGAACCACGATGGTTCAACCGTTGATTTTGACGAGGCCCACCGTATGCTTCACAGCAGAGTGGTGCAGGTATGGTGACTTGTCCGTGATTTAGTTTAAAGTGATAGTACACTTGCGCTGCATCTACCGCACTCTTTCCTCCTTCCCCCACCTGAGCCCGGTGACAAGACAGAGTCAAGAAGACCGGTTATGGGAGCGGATGCAGGTGGCAGGCGTACCACCACACCCGGCTCGGATCCCATGGAGTGGGAGTGCCATAAAGGCCACATTAAGAAGGAGCCATTGCAGCCTGACTCTCAGTCCACCAGTCAGCCACTACACACAAAACACGCATTGGGATGACCACATGGTACGAGTTATCCCGTCAGTTGGCAACCTTCCAAGCCAAGGCTTTTAGCGCACAGGGATAGTTTCAAGCGCGTTAGATTGTTTATTGTGAAGAGCATGCGCTGAGCTGTCGACCTCACTCTCTCCCCCATCCCCACAATCAGACCACCGTCCGAGCCGGTCAGTTGCCTGATGCGGAAGTAGGCCCAGCTGCTGTTGACCTCGTCTACGTGTGCTATGTGCTTGACCTGGCCCCCCAAACACAAGCACTAGGATTTCACACAATAGGTGGGTTGAACGGCTCACATCTCCCGTGTGTCAGATAGCAGGAGGTCACGGTAAGAAGGAGCCATCGCAGCCGGACTTTCAGACCACCAGTCAGCCACTCCACACAACACACATTGAACTGACTGTGAGGTCTGAGTGTAATTTTCAGTTGGCAACCTTCCAACCCACAGCGCTAATCACTACCGCACTCTCTCCTCCGCTCCAACCTGAGCCTGGTGTCATGACAGAGTCAAGAAGACTGGAGGCTGGCTCATATCCCATGGAGTGGGAGTGCCATAAAAGCCTATTATGAAGGAGCCATTGCCGCCTGACTCTTAGTCCGTCAATCAGCCGCTCCACACAAAACACACACTGGGCTGACCACGCGGTCCGAGTGTTCCCGTCATTTGGCAACCTTCCAAGCCAAGGCTTTTAGTGCATCGTGATAGTTTCAAGCGCTTCAGATTGTTTATAGTGAGAAAATATGCTGAGCCGTCGACCTCAATCTCTCCCCCACCCTCACAATCAGACAATCGTCCGATCCGGTCAGTCGTCTGATGTGGGAGACTAGAAACACAAGCACGGCCAGGAAACTTTTGAATGGCAGAATCGAACACACAGCCAACTCAGTCTTGTTTTCGGGATTGACAGAAGCCGTGAAAAGACGGGGCTGCAAGGAGCTACATAGCGCCTTTTATGGGTCACACTCAATGGAAGGACCCTATGGTTAGGCTAGCAGCATAATAATTCGACTCTTGGACCTACGGATTAAACTATAAAGAAAGGTGTGTTTAACGCATGCTAGCTCGGCTCTGAACCCATCTAAAAGATCGGTTAACTATAAAAACGTTTACAGAATAATTACGACATTTTGAATGCTGCCCACAAACGTCCCAGCATCCCATACAGGTGTGCAGGATGTGCCGTTCATCTCTTACCAAAGGGAACCGCCCCCTCCCCCCACTATGCTGCCCCATGAAACCAATATCCGGTGCGCGGAGTTTCGGTCGGTTTCTGGGACAACCAGAGGTTCACGTGCTAAATTTATCGAGTGCTAATTGCCATAAAAAGGGGTGATTTTCTGCTATTTAGCGTCACCAGGGCACAGAGAGATGATTTTCTATCTAACACCGAGAAGAATAACTCTAATTTCTCCCGAGTATCGTTTTGGAAGTTCGTGCCGAGACATGTGCGATATAGCGGTCAGACTGGTTTCACTTCCTATCGCATGCCTCGATGCTCGGAAGTATAACTTGGCCCACTTCAGAAATTTTAATATTTTCAATGTGAAGCTGATCTTTCAACTTATCCCTGACCTTATACGCTTCGCGTTTTAAGTTAAATATTTTCCACCTTTTTTTGTGCCCTTACACTTAATATAGCGCTTTATTTCTTTATGACCTGAAGCCTGTTTTTTGGAGCAAATCAATAGAAAATTACAGATTATTTTAATTGTCTACTGCATTTATTAAAACTGTCTTTCTGAAGCAAAACAAGGTTTTACTTTCGAATGATGATGCCACCCCCACGACCACCACCATTGCTGCTGCTGCTACTACTACTAGTATTACTACTAATACTACTACTCTTACTACTACTACTACTACTACTACTACTACTACTACAAACATCAGGATTATCCTAATCTTCTTGCTCTTGATCTCTATCTGTTTCCAGAATACGCAGGGCATGCTGTAGAACTGGTCAGTCAATCACCGAAGGAAGAACTCCTGAAGTACAGGGCTCTGGTTGCTGTGTCCGGTGACGGTTTACTACAAGAGATCGTCAACGGTCTCTTCGCCAGAACCGATCTTCCATCTCTGCCAAATATTGGAGTCCTTCCTGCGGGCAGCGGAAATGCCGTCTCGGCATCGGTATGCTTCAATTCCGGGTAGGAAGCAGTGGGATAGTATTAACTGAAGTTTTGTCCTATTACAGTGTAGCCCAAGCTGTCACTCTCCCGACGACACATGCCTAATCTCTAAGGCATTTCCTCCCATACCATTTTTAGTACGTAGCACATTCGGTGGAACAAACATTTAAAGAGGTTCAGTGACTGAGGTTAATAAACTAAAAATAACCAATCTCAATCCGAGAATGTTTTTCCTTTTCATAGCCGTTAGGTAGGCAATTTTACGAGCTAGTAAGTTAGATTTGGTAGATCTTGAACCAACTGAAGCACAAAATAGCTTGTCTTTGAGCGCAGCTCCCCCCAAAAGCGACCATACGGTCAGGAATCAGGCCTTCATTAACTATTGTCGTCTCGTTTCCGTCAAAATCGGCAATCGGATCCCAAATGGCTCTTTTTCATTCTTAATATAAATGGGTTCTTTTTCGTTCATCGTTAAACACTCATTGGTATATTTTGGGATAAGATTAATGACCCACCCACAAGCGAGAGGAAATATTTGGTGATTGACGAGGCAACAGTTTCCAGCGTCTTGTAGGTTTCTCGTACTTTTGTGCTTTTGTATGAAGAAACGTCAATAAGTAAGACATTGTCAACCTACAACTTTTATACTAATTTTAACCGATAACTACAGTTTTCCGTTCAATACCTTGGGTTTTCCCGCGATTGTGTTTATGTTACCCTACAGACTCCCTTTTACAGTTTTAAGTCACTTTCAAAAGCGCCTTTGAGGGCAGGTAACTTGAGTCACCATATATTGTTTTGAGGAAATTAGAAAACACTTTTCTAGGCATCGATGAAGGAACCCGGTTCAGTTCACAGACAGACTACACGCTTGAGGACCTTGCCTCGCATAACTTCGCACAAATATTGGAATGTGGAGCACTTAAAGTGATTTAACTTCCAACGCTGACAGCTTCATAAAGCCCATGCAATCGTAACGAGTCAGGCAGTGCACAGTTTTCGCAAGAGACTTAGATTCGGAGCATGCGCACTCATTCTTCGGCCTTACACTTATGAGGCACAGTCAATAGAAGCGGCAGTACAGTCATTCCATTGCGGTCCTTTCAAATCAATACTTGGGTTCGGTAGCTGAAAACTTACACTTATCATGCCTCCTCCAGTTTGCGACAACAGAACAACAAACTTTAGATTGTCTGCTTTCTACTTAATCGTGAAACCACAAACAAAAATGTTTTGTCGTCACTGTCTGCACTTTCAGGAATACAATTGAATGCGCTTCATTCATCGGTCAATTACATAGCTGGTCATGCCAACGTTGAAAGAATAGTTTTTTCCAACCTCGGCGTTCCATTTATTCTTTGCATCTGAAAATATCTTGAGATTATGTTCCAAGCTAATAAATATTACAATCCCACTTACGTACTCACTCCTAATCTAAACCGTATTTTAAAATATTGTTTAACATTGCATAAGATCGGTTAATGATTTAACCACAAAGATTATGTCCACAGTTTTTCATTCACTTGTTTCTGTCAAACCAGAATTTCAAGATAATCGTTCAGGTCGTCTTTCAACTCCGAATGGTTCTTCGTCAGACGAAATTTGAGCATATGCGACCCCATTCCCTCGATTGAAAGCGTTCTCGGATAAATAAAAGAGTGGAAGTGAGCTCTATTGTTCCAACGAACTGCAAGAGCGTTGCGTATACGCAAGTTTCACCATAATTGCGTTATAATAGACTGGATGGGTCGTAGTTAGGTATTTGGTGGAACCCTGAACTCCTTCTGGGCATGCGGTTCGAAATAAGCTACTCACCCAAAATAGCCCATAACTTATAGAGAATGACTCGGAATGGGTCCAGGCGAATCCTAAGTACATACTCACCATCGTCACCATTATCGGATGAAAATCCCTGCTGGTACGGTTGTCGCCAAAATCAATAGCACTGCCACTTCTTCTTCTACTACTACTACTACTAGTAGTAGTAGTAGTAGTAGTAGTAGTAGTATGGCAGTAAATCCCCTCACTCCGCCTTTTATTCATGTTGGTTAAAATTATTCTGCATATATTGACAACCATCAGCTTGACAGGAACAATAGTTCCATAGGCGGGGAAATTCGCCACAGATTTATGCTCTCAAGAGCAGCTACGTCAAGGAGTAACTGTCATCACTTATTTCATAACATACTCCGATATCGTTGTCGATGGGTTTTATCGATACAATAGGCCGCACCTGGCTTATCTGTAGCCGCCAGTCGATCGCACTACAATGCCAGGCTAGGAGGATTCTGGCTTCGACCCGGGCTCTTAAGCATTGAGTAACGGGTTTCATGTGGAAAAAGTTCAATAATTTGGACTAGTTTTCCTCCTCTGAGAAGGCTACACATACCCTATCTTCCGCATTATGCGTCTACTAAGGCCGCAAAACGAACTATGCTATTACGTTTGACTTAAATGGCGCCCGGTAGCGGTGTGTAACACGCTTTACGTGGTGTGAACTTTCGTGTTAGGTCTAACCGGGGACTGCACGAACGTGCCCTACACATTAACTGTAGGCTGTGCACAGCGTCAATTACTAGGCCAAATATCCTCTCTAGTAGACTGTACTCTAGCTTACCACTAGCAGTTGTGAGCGGAGAGCGAGATTGGAACTGATCCACTGTGATCCGGTAATAAATCCCTCACTATTGTACGTCCGACAAGCGTTTAAGCAAACTTGGTGCGCCTAGTCATGGCTTTGACGGCTGTCAGCTAGTTGGACAGTTCATTTATCTCGTCGATTACAAGCCAGGCTGCAATGGTATCCTCTCGGTGTATCCTTTTCACAGTTTTCGCCTACGTGAGATCCGGACAAGCACTTATGAGGTGCATGCAGACGTGGATTCAGTTGTATCAGCCACTCAGCTCACAATTATTCTCAGTCATGTGGACTTCTTTATTGAAACATGATGAATGGATGAAGGAGGAGGAGTGACTAAGCTCCTTCACAAGTCTTCCCAGTATAGACCAATCAGTGATCAAGACGACGATTGCAGCTTTTTCATTTCCTCAAAAACTTATCGCTGACTTGGAGAAAAGCAGTCTGAATTGAGCCTTATGGGCGCAGACCGAAAGTTAAAATGAATATTTAGGCCGATGTCAACTTCATTGAGACTGATTTAATCCAGGTTAAAATTGATTTCTGAGGAGACTAGAAAGCATAAATTTTAAAACTGAACTATCTACAGGAAAGCACAAAGGGACTTCTGGATCCCCACTGATGAGCCGAACCCCTTGCAGCTGTGTCAGACCGCGTCGGTATATCGGCGAAAACCATGTCTAGGCTTTTAGCTAGTATCTGTGCTGCCACTACAGTGTATCGTGTTACCTTTAATCCGAACCAACAATGTCGGTCCGCATCGATGATGACAGATTACCGATGAGTTCTACAGTAAATATGGTAAGGGATCTACTATCCCGAATCTTAGACTAACAGGTTTGCTGGCTAGACCTTTTGAATGCACGATTTTTCATCCATTTCGTGCTCCACTACATTTAGAGTACTCGGTCGCCATTGCTAGTGGTCCGAATGAGTGCATCTGTGAAATCTGATTTCGGAGGATGCCATATTACATTGTATGACATTGCTGTTTCCTCTGTAGACTTCAAACGACCAAATCGCTACTGAAGAATGCGTGCCTCCTCATGGCTCTACCACCGCAACCGCCTGTGGCTCTGGCCCCCCTGTCCTCCATTCCAAGGCACATTTTTCGTCTGAAAGTAACCCCCTACCACCCCATTCTCCTGCAGACGGACTCTAAGGCCAGCGCACAGGACTTGGCCATGCTGTCTGTAACTTGGGGATTAATCTCAGAGTGTGATCTCCGCAGCGAGGTAATTCGCTGTCTAGGCGAAGTCCGGTTCTCGCTCACTTATGCCTATTTCATCTTGAGTAAGTTGAGGCAAAGATTTTACTTTCTGGCTCCCTGTGTTTGCATAATTTTGCATTCCGTGTCTTCTGCCTCCTCATTTCAGTGTCATTTTACAACAACTGGCTGAATTTCCTGACGCAGAATTCTGTCAGCTTAGCGTGGCATGGTCAGCCTTCGAGCCTGTAACAGAAAACTCTCCAATTTGTGAAGTTTTAAGGAGCGGATTATAAAATGATTTCTAGCACACACACACACACACCTTTAACAACGGATAATTTGTTGTAAACCAGTGTCAACTGACGCGGTGTTAATCAAACGTTTCCAGAAAATTTTTTAGATAAGTCTAAATCCCGATAACCAAGCAAGCAGATCCACACTGTTCCAGAACCTCTTCCTGAAGCAAAATTATTCGAAGTACCGGAAAAATCTGCATGGAAGGCTCCCATGTCCTATATTGATGCATCTCAATTATATTAGCAGTCAACGCGATCATTTTTTGCTTGAGCACGGTGTGTGGAATTTCAATAAATTATGAGTACTAGTGGAATATACCTGATTTGACGGCGACTGGTCAAAAATTTAAAAGAATATGAATATTAACTTTTTTTATTGAATGAAAAGCAGAAGAGATCAAAGCACTATAGTGTCACCTATTTTCACCGTAGTGCCTCACCCACTCCTGCAGGCGCTGCATTGTTAGGGGAAACTTTTATTGCAACTCTGAGGCATTGTAAAATATACATTAGCATTTTCCTGCTGTGGTCGTTTTGGGCAAGGCATTTAAAAATTCTGTACAATAACAGCGCCTGAAACTTCTCTAGATGGCCGATCTACCAAACAGTTTTCTGTTTTAGAATTCATAACCTCGAATTATTTGCAGCAGTGCGTGGCAAGCTGAGAAGTGTTATGATGCCTGAATGACCGATTTTGATTCATTTGCCTCGGTCATCCAGCTATAGCCCTACTTCGACTGGCCGCTTGGGAGTTCGACCCGAATTAGCTGGCTATCAAGCATTTTAAAATAAAGGGTTCTCTTACTTCAGCTCCGAACCTACGGTAGCTGTGGTTACACACGAAATGTCACAATGTTTGCAAGCATATCCTCGTAACGCAAAATCCGTGCATCCCTCAAGGTCATACAGCAGTAAAGAAATGACTGTTTTGTTAAAGAAGGTGCTGCAACAGTCAACATATCTTCGGATTTCATCAGATTTCCAAATCAGCCAATCGTCATGTATCCCCCTCACCTTCGGCCTCATTAGACTTGGCAGTTGATGTAGGTTTCGTTGACGTAGATGGTGGGCAGACTATTCTTCTGGGAGTGCATTCGTGGGATTATTTTGTCTTTGTCACTGAACCAGTCTTTTGGGTCTTTATTTCCACGACCGCGGACTTCCAATGCGTAGTTCCTTCCATTGGGTTTATGCATTGTCTTCCAGTATTTGCATTTGTTCCAGTCTGGGAGCCCTGCGATTGCTATAATTCTGTCGGCGTTCAGCTGTATTCAATAATATAGTCGTTTCATTACCTGGTGGTTGCTTACCTTGCAGATGCCTGTGGGATTGCTTTTGAAAGCCCATCTTGCCGACGAATTTGGCATCTCATCGTCCTGTCTTTGGGCGTTCGTCCTTCGAAGAAGTGACGGTGAAATTGGTCTCATTGTAATGGCCCAGTTCGCGGGCGATCAACGTTCTCTTCTCGCTCTGATCCGTATCTGAAACTGTTTGCGATGATGGGTTCGAGTTGGAATCCGAAACTTCAGGTGAATAGAGCTCTTGTCCCAGCGATCCCATCTTCTTCTCAGCTCTCTTCGTTTCCACCAGGTTTGCGATTGGATTGTCTAAAGCGGAGCAAACTTCCCAGGTGGCGAGCGTGAGCACTCTTACCCTGGCAACCCATGAAGAGACCCGGGGCTGAGGATAGGGCTGCCGTTTTTTCGACCATGACTATCCACTATCAGCTTGACGGTAGCACGTTTTACCTGTAGGGTGCATTTTTAAGCCTCCTCCCCCCCACACACGAGGAGATTAGCTGTGCTGCCCGAAAAACAGGGCTGCTGAGTCAGTTCAGGTGACCGCCGAATTCCACCGCGGATCACGCCTTTTGTTGAGTGGAAGGGGGACCAACATTAGTGTGGGCCGCCTTTAGAATTGCATGTAGCCCTGCTTTGTTTGGGGGTTAGGATGGGGTTTATTTCAGGGACTACCGGGTGTGAAGACGCACACGCCGGACACTCCTAGCTGATTTAGTCCGCCGGTCAGGGACGGTTACCGGAATTTGGCCACTGTGCTGAGTTAGGGGCGAGCGCTGGGTGTTAGGCTGGGGCGAAGTAGACGTAGTCACCAGGTTCACCGATGCATTTCGTGGGGACTGTCAGTGTATTGCTTATGAGAACCTGCTGCTACTGCTGTGATCGTGCTCGCGCATGGAAATTTCCGGCAGGGTATCTGCGGCAGGATACGTTCGATAGCGTGTTGTTGTGCCACGATCATTCTGTCGCCTCACGGACTGCGGGTGACCCTACACCTGTGAGTTGGGGCCACACCCACGACACTTCTCGCATCCCACAGCAGTGCAGGTTGTTGGGACATGAACATCACTCGAATAACGTTTGGAGATATCCCAAATACGGAAACGATAAAGGCTGAGTCGGACGTTGATGTAGGTCTTAGCTACTGGTTCGTAGCCTAACTCCGGTTAATTCGATCAGTCGCTTGATCGATCCAAAACATCTTCGCATATTAAAACCGATTAACCACTCTCCATTGTGCATCAAAGTTGTACCCCCGTCTTCCATAAATAAGGAAGAAGAAAGCTATTGGATCATCCGTTGCTTGTTCTATGGCAACAAAGTATTATTAGCATTCTTACGATAAATGCGCTTGATGTAGTGGCTCATTCTCCTCTGAACTGTCCCTTCTATTTTTGATGGTTTACATCGTTGAGTAAAAAGTGGTATCTTGGTCCAAATCGAACCCTTGTATGCTGATGTTTCTAAAAAAGTTAATGTAACGGTAGCGAGCTACAGCTCCAGGCCAATTTACTTTATTTAAAGTATAGAAAAGAAATGTAAAATCCTTTCTCTCGTTTTCCTGGGCTCATGTACCAACAATAATTCACTTGGAATTTCAAGTCGCTTGTTTGCGCTAAGATTGACACAGGAAACCTGTATACTGTTAAAGGTTTATCTACCCTGCAGTACTATTTTTTCTTATATGTTATCGTCTATTTTACCTAATTCCACATGTCGTCTTTATTTAAGAAATCTCTTACATTTACGAGAGACCACCGAATTTCCTGGTTGAATCTCAGGATATAATATTTGTCCTTATCACCATCGGCTCCTTTTTAAACTGCAAGGCATAAGCTTCCAAAATCTCCAAAGTGCGTTAATGATTCGTTATGAATATACGGACTTATTTCGGCTTAATTGTTTTTCCAAAGAAGTGATACAAATCTGCTACAGGTTTATCCTACCAACCGAAGCGTTCAGTACATTCTGGCCAGTTTATCCGGCAGTATTGCTTTTATTGCTCGCGATAAAACTCCAAAGAAGCATTCACATGAAGTTTTCCGGGGCTGCACGAAGTAACTACCTGACCGTCGGTACTTTTTTAGGCCAACCACTTTCTCAGTTCAGCATTACCGATTTGCGGACACTTTCATCACCTCAGCTTTATACCATGTTGTTTGTTACCACCTAATCTGGCTCTAAATAACTCTAAATAGTGGGGTAATGATGGCGTCTTTAGGGGACTGTTACTCACTTCGTTGGTATACTCACTCGACATCTTGCACTCTACTGTAAATGCGGCTCAATATTACAGTTGAACCCAATCCAGCAGTGGAGTCTTAGCCGATTTTCAGAAGCATTGCATTTGCTCTGTGATCCAGATAGCTGAAAGTACCAAGAAGCCATCTGTTAAAAATGGCGCTTTTGAAGTTCTGCATGGAGTCGGATGGCAAACAGCTTGGGTACTCCATGACGGGCATGTAAATTCGCTGCAGACGTGGTCACAAATACGACAAATTCCTTCATATGGCATCCCGAGTTTAAGGACCCGGTTTAACTGCGTGTGGAACGGCTGCTCCGGTTATCCATAAAAATTAGTGGCTACTGTGGTGAGCACTTCGGTATTATAAGGTTCGCGTGTGTATGCGTTTCAGTGTCTCTTCATATGCCTAGTGCATTCGTGGAAGATTGGAAGAGAGAGAGTGAGGTAGATTTATTGAAAGTCTCCTCTAACTATAATCCAGCGTAAGTCACCGTCCATGCACCACCCTGCTGTGGAGCATACGGTGGACATCTTCATGTGTTCATTGCCCGGGTCCGGCCTCTGTACTCCGGTCTCGGTAGCAATACTTGATGATCGAGGGATGGCGATAGTGGAAACGCGGTGCCAATCTCTCTCTGTACTGTTGGCCGCCTGTTTGATAATCGCACAGAGTCATTTAGAATCAATGTAGTGATGTGTTACTGTCGCGTAATTGGACCACAAATCTGACTTTTTCGCTGTCGTGCTCTGGCCTAGAGTCTAAAAAGGTCCAGCAACGCAACACCATTATGTGTGATTTTTAGACTTCACCGGCCACTAGGGTCATACGCTGTTCCACTGCTCTCGCCAGCAGGCGTTCTGCCCTCCCCCGTCCCCGCTGCTAAACGTGAAGCTGTGGGGCCGGCAAGCCGTATTTGAGCCGGGGTAGGTGTTGCCCACAGTGTCTCGAGAGTAAATCCTGTAGGCAGTGAACAGATTGAACACGTCCTGTTGTAATGCGCGAACCTTATACCATTGGAGCGTCTAGGCGGTGTTGATCACGCTCTGCTGGTTTTGCCCGATAATGTAGATGCATGTAGACCTACACCAGTGATTTCCGTGTCCCCTTTGGTGACGTTACCACGGTTTCGTATGCTCGCTATGCTCACGGCGATGGGACGCCCCTCCCCCCATAATACAGGTGGTTTTACGCTAACTTCCAGGAGGGGTACTTGCTCCTGTGTCCTAACCCTAACCCTGAGGCTCCCTTAACTCTAGCCATTAGCTCCCTGGAATTTAGCGCAAGGCTGTCTGTATTACGGCGCTGGTTCCTACTCTCATGTACTACCTACTACCTCTCTCTAAGACAGCTGATTAGCCTTCTAATCTATAAAAACGAAGAATGCCCTTACACAGATTTAGGCTAAAAACATTATTTAAGTATCGTTTCTTTTAATTACCGGTTGTGAACTGTCGTAGAAGCGCGTTGGTCCCTAGTCAACCAGCAGAACTTATGAACTGTTGACCATGAATTATGGGTGAGCCATATGTTTATGCTTAAAAATAAATTACAACTTGGATGTACTTAGTGTTAATCTGTAGTGGAGAATGACTTAGTTTCCCTAACGTCGTATGGGATCAGGAGTGTCAAGTGGGACCCTGATAACTTTACTCGACACAATCTCGCTATCCCAAAGTCTTAAATTCAAATGCATTTGGTCAAATTTGGCTTGTACTAAGAGTTACGGATTTGGAAAATTGTCACGCAAAATTTTAAAACCTGCTTGGCCACTTTTGTACCACTACCGAAGAAAATCTTGCAAATGAAGACCAGCACCTTCGTTGAATACATGAGATCCTGATTTGGTTCCTTTCGTGACAAAAAATAACTGGAAATTGAAAAAGGCCGGGTGCCCCTGTCAAGAAAACGTTTTTTCTTACTTTCGCCCTTTCCACGAGGAGAGAAAGTTGGTCGTTTTAGATACCGGGTGACCTGTCCTCTTCTTGCCTTTTACAAGAAAAGCAAAATTACCGGTGTTCGCTGTCGTTCCTACCTGTTGATGAGTACGGAGAAGATATGCGAAGGTTTTACAAACATTTCGAGCAGCCAGTACCACGGAAGCGAGCCTCTCTTCGCTGTACCTCAGCTCCTCGTGTGATCGAGCACACCATCTACGGCGGCTCTTCCCACGTACCCGACGACCAAAAGAAGGTAAACCCGGGACACCTCCCCGCTGTCAGCTTGCTTTTACTGTGAAGAGCATAAAATGTTTTGCCTCTCCATCCTTTCTGATCTCTGTAATAACGTTCTATGCTGCATGCGTTTCTGCATGAACATTTCAGTAAGGAGTACTTATAGGACCCCTAAGCAGGACATGACAACAGGCACAGCCTGCAATACGGGTGTCTTTGCGCCAACTTGCAGCGAAATTTGAGTGAGGTTTATGTTTGGGCCATCTGCGACACGGCTGGGTGTGTGGAGAGGGGGAGGGGATACGACCATGAGGAGACAAAGGACGTAACCGGGGGGGGGGGGGCAGGACCGCATGTAAACGACGCGAAGTCTCCAGCATCGTCAATTCCTCCTTCCATGAAACTCCAGTGATCGAGGGTGCAAACATGAATTATATGGCGTTAGAATGGTCGAGGCGCAGTGAGGGAGGGGGGGGGGGGAGGGAAGGGAGAGCTGTGACGCAGGAAACTCACGTTTGACACGAAAGTCAGTCCCCGCAAAGTTGGCGAGAAGGAGGCGGAGGCAAATAGTAGATATCCAAATAAGGCTGGAGAATGCGGGGACGAATAAAGCTGGTCATTATGCCCCTTGAAGAAGACAATGAATTGAGAAGTGGAGAGAGGAAGCGAGAGCAGCAGAAACTGAGGGAACAATGGTGACAGAAAAAAAGGTAGGAATGGGAAAAGAGTCTTAGCTTCTTATGTTATTGACATGCGAGATGTCCGAGAAAGCGGCGGTCTTTGACGAGAGGTGTTGAATTTTATTGTCGTCTTATCCCATCTCCTCTCCCCTCCCTCAATCTCGGGTCTTTGGAACCCATTCTTTAGAAGATATGCAGTGAGTGACCGATCTCGTTCAACTTTGACCAAAATTCTGAGATGCGTTTACGATAAGGAAGGTTTATTTAAGTGGGGTTTTAATATTAGCCATCGTTTGGCCTACGGCGAAGATATTACGGGCACGGCAGGATGCCGGCTTCTGAATGCTAAACTTTTCGACCTTCTGAAACAAACCGTAATTGACAAAAAATGAATACTTATGTAGTATGCATTTTGTCTATTGTTGGTGACCTTGGTAGTCCATACCTGCTTCAGGACAGTACGAGAGCTATTCAGTGGGCGCCGACCTGATTCCAGCAGAAATCTACTAGTATTATGGTCCTACCCATTAAAAATTGACTTGGCTCTGCTAAGCCATGTAGTGACAAAGTGAACTCCCATAAGACGTTAAGGGCTTAAACATCATCAACCTCCACAAGCCAATCAGGAATCGGCAGATCTGCGATACTTGCCGTGGCTGCCTCCTGGTGTCGTGTCCACTTCGCATATGCTGTAAATGAATGGTCCAACCGAAGAAGGCCGTAATAAATCTGGGGCGTCTGCTTTTCCAATTTCCTCTAATAGTACTTATGTTGCACTTTTTCACCTTTTAAGTGGTTATCTTTTTGCAATTCGTACTGTCAGTGAGTCATACTGTTTTGTCCTTGGATTTAAGTAACGTCGATGCGCGTCTATTCCACCACTAAACGGATCCCTATTATTCCATTTTTCTCGGAGGTGTCAGCTTTGACGAATCTGGTGCCAACATTTGTTTTCGTCCCTTAAGGCTGCATGAGGTACTTCGGCATAAATAGGTGCGCTCGGTAAGTGTAGCCTCGTTCCTGCCAAATCCTTATTCGTTAGTTTGAGGCAACGCTGCGTGCGATGGTAAGCCGACCTGCATAAACCGGCTGACTGCAGTGCCCAACCGGCATTATCTCTGCCCAAGCTTTGATTCTCCGGCACAGCGCTAAAATGGCCAAACATTTAAGCTACGGATACTTATGCTTTCACCGATCAGAAACAAATTTGGAATGCCTAACTTTACGGGTAACCTTTACCTCTTAAGCGGAAACAGTACTGATAGTAGTATCAGTAGTATTGACGAAGAGAAGAAGGATTGGAGCTGGGAAGAACTAAACTTTGAATAAGTAGTAAGTTGGATTTTGTGCTTAACTCCTATGTCACTGTTCAACGCTATCCGTTACGACTGGGAATATTCTAGGTTACGCAAGACAGGGTTTTACCGGAACACTTCTGCAATTCGGCTGCCCGTCAGGCAATATTTGTGGACGTCACCCGCATTCTATTTAACTAAATTTATGTCCGTCACTCTTCTGTACTCTTCTAAAGAAGTATTTTAACTGATTACATTAGTGGTCACCACAATAAGTTGTCTTGGTTTACTTCGAATACTGGAACACCTCAAGATCTTCCTCACTTTGGTTTGTTGACATTCTTATTTCCTTGCTTGTGGGCACTTCCGAGAACACTGCTGTTCTCATAATATAAAAATACGAACGCTCTCTTTTGACTACCCGTTCCTATAGGCATCACGTAATTTCGCATTCAATCAAGTCGGTGTGCTGTGTAATTCAGATTTTGACACAACTTCTAACATGTGGTAAAGTAAAGTCTCTTTTAGAGATTTTCTCAACATCAATCCCGTCTCATTCTCATCGGCTATTTTTACGACTATTTTCTGCACTATATGATGCAATTCTAAGCGCCAAACTTGCCTTGAGGGTCCGGTTTAAACAAACCTTTTTTCCGACCACGGGCTACCCCCTTCGACCATGCTCATGTTTATCTATTTGAAAACGTCCCGGAAAAGGCAAACTAGAAATCTGTTTACAGGGTTAGGTACTTTTCTTGGTTTTAAAAACATAACTTTTGGTTATTTTGGTGTATCCATTCTCTCAATGCTTCTCATCTGCTTACAGACCACAGACTAGGGTTGAAAGATAAAATTTTACAAACTGAGCCTCAGTCAGTGCGAGTTAGGTACATGAAATATGCAAATAACTGACACCTCTCTAAGGCATGACATTGCTTGCTGTTGTCTGTGACTGGCAGTTCAGCTTTGAATTGTCGGTATAGCACGAATCGGTGATTCCATATTTTCACACTGTCTATGGGGTTCTCAGTCTTATTTGGATGAACCGACCCTCCGGATTTCTTACAGGTGTTGCGTAAATCCGATGGCGTTTATGAGTGTCAGCTGTGCGCGCAGCCATGTGCGTGCGTGCGTGTGCGCCGTGAGTTAACAACTGACAATTACACTCAGACCTCGCAGTCAGCCCAATGTGCGTTGTGTGGAGTGGCTGACTGGTGGTCTGAGAGTCGGACTGCGATGGCTCCTTCTGAATGCGACCTCCGGCACTCTCACACATGTGAGATGTGAGCCGTTGTTGTGTGAAATCCTGGTGCTTGTGTTTGGGGGGCAGGTCGTGTACGAAGTATGCGTAGACGATGTCACCAGCAGCTGCGCCCAATTCCGCATCAGACAACTGACCGGCTCAGACAGTAGTTTGACTGTGGGGGTGGGGAAGAGACTAAGGTCGACAGCTCAGCGCATGTTCCTCACTATAAACAATCTGACGCGCTTAAAACTATCACGGTGCGCTAAAAGCCGTGACTTGGAAGGTTGCCAACTGACGGGATAACTCGGACCGCTTGGTCAGCCCAATGTGTGTTTTGTGTGGAGTGGCTGACTGGCGGACTGAGAGTCAGGCTTCAATGGCTCCTTCTTAGTGTGGTCTTTATGGCACCCCCACTCCGTGGGACCTGAGTCAGGTGTGGTGGCATGCCCAGGGGCGGTTCTGGCCGCGTCAACCAATTGCACCTTCTCCCATCTCCGGTCTTATTTACTGTGTCATGACACCGGGCTGAGGTGGGGAAGGAGGAGAGAATGTGGTAGCTGCCGCGCAAGGCTACTTTCACATAAAACTAATCCACGCGCATGTCACCGTCCCTGCACCACCATGGTATGGAGCATACGGTTGACATCTTCGTACTACGACGGTCAACATATCGTGTGCGTGTGTGTGTGCAAGTCAGGAGTTCGCAGGTACCTCTGAAACAGTTAATATTTAAATCAGCCGACACCAGGAACAGGTGAACCTGTGCATTTTCTTTTGAAATGTGCGTGCATCATCAAATGCCTTCTATCACAGCTCCTGAATCAATGTCGAAAAAATGACTTTACGAATTGACGATGCGGTCTGCTGCCTTTTGCATCCTAAACATCCTTTATTTTAAACTCTTTAGGAGTGCCGCGACAATTTCAGTGTGCCCCAAGCCGACGGAGCGAGGTTCGTGCTTTTCTCTTTCGGCGAAAGTAATTATGCCGCTTCAAACTTTCTTAATAAACATTGAGAAGCAGTCAGTTTTGTGATATGCACCCGCAGCTCTTATATTCCATTGACTCGCATTAATTGTTATTTCATCCGCCAAATATGTTGTGCAGTTTTTAGGACTTCTATGATTGTTGCGTATATTTTTTGATAGCCTTACGACTTTAACCAAAATGCCTCCATACACACACTTCAAAAGTATCCTTCCTGAAAATCTTCCTTCGATTTAGGACGGTTCCGATGTTCCAGGTGTGATTAAGGAACGGTCACGCGCTCCTCTGAAACGAGTAAATGGCTCTTAAGGGAAGCTTGATAGGGCAATATCATGAAGTGTGAGGTTACTATCGATTGAAATTTTACAGCAAGTCTTTCTCTTTGTGATTTTTGTTTTTTTCCGCAATGAGCGAGCAATCTGGGAGCAAATTCTGTAAAATCAAATTTTGTAGGCCGAATCCCACAGTTTATATAAGCTGAAATGCACCAGATTCTGCGGAGTAATCATATAATATTCACAAGCTACCAACAAGCAGCCAGTAGCGTACAAATATAAAATTATTCACCAGACTGATGGCCCAGGCACTAGCTTAGAATGCAGACACATAGTGCGGATGCGAGGGTTCGGCTTATCTTTGGACCCGCCAGCGCTCTGGGCTTTAAGCCTAGTTTCGGTGCTGTCAGCATGGTGAATTATTTTGCGTGTGTATAGCATTTTTCCCTTTTCATTCAGTTTTATAGTCAGAAGAAGAACGAGCGTTCAACGGGAGAGGTATATTGGTTGTCTACGTTTCGAGTAGTTTTTTTGTCTACCCATCATCAGAGACTGGAGAGACATGCTCGCACATCCAATTATATACCACTGTTCTCATTGCTCCTGGCCTGACTGTGCGCTGTGTTCCCCTCTTGTCACCGTTGTCGTCATCCCCGCTGATAACCTGTCCTGCCGCGTCAGCTTTTGTCGGCCGCCAGCACGCGATGCGGCCAAAAGACCCCATTCCTAATCGGGAGAAGTCAGCCGTCGTCTACCGACTTCAGTGTAGCTGCGGGGTATGCAACTATGCCACAGAAACCGGGCGACAGCTAAAAACGCGAATGCAGGAGCATTAGTTGGCCATACGAAGGTTGGACCCAAAGTCGGAGGTGGCAACACATGCTGCGCAGACGGGGCACGTTTTTAAATTTGACGCCGCTGAAATTGTGGATCGATGTGACGATCGTACCTCAAGGCAGATAAAGGAAGCCTATATGTCTACCGACGGCTCAGTTAACCGTCACATTAATTTGCCGGCCCCATATCTGGTTTAAAGAGCCTTCCTGTCAGGAGACCGTTACGGCATGGAACCTCCGGGGCCGCCAACTATCTCCACGGCCAACGAGGACGGGGGTAGACCACGCCACAGTGTAATCCTGGCTGATGCGGCATCACAGGAAGGCAGTAGGTGTAACGACGACTGGGGTGAACCAAGCCGTAGTGGGACGCTGCGGGGGTGTAGGGGTACTCGTTAGGGGTAGCACTACACAGATAGCATTTGGTCGCTCGATTTGTCTCCTACAGGTGGTGAATGCTCCTGTAGCCGCCTCTAACTGGTACCCAACTCTCACCTGTGGCTCGTCGAAGTTGGGTTCTTCCCAGCGGCCACACCCCGGGCAACCATCACGACCGGCGGGCTAAACCAGTTGGGGGTCTCCGGTGTTGTGTGTGTCTTCACACCCGGTACGTCTGCTCCCTTCTCCCTGTTCTTGCCCTCTTCCGTCCTCCCTGCCCTTCCTCCTCTCCTTTTCCCACCCCACTCCCCTCTGTCTTTTCTTCTCCTCCACCCCATCCTCTCTCCTCTTCTTACTCTTGCTTCTACCTCTCCTCTTCTTTCTGTATCCTCATCCTTCCCTCCTTCCCCACGGTCTAAAAGTCCTACGGCGAGGGCGACATGCAATCACGTAGGCGGCCCAGGCGAATCGGTCATTCTCTCACTAACCCAAATCGTGACCCATAGTGGTGTTCTGTAGCCGCCTGGGTGACTAAGCAGCCCTATTTAGGGATAGCACTGATTACCCCCTCGCCGGGGAGGGGGCTAAAAAAGGTGCCCTTAACAAATGCTGGGTCTCACGACAGCGGCAGCAGACCGTGGCTGGCAGACAGCAATTACATGCGGTCGAAAAACTCTAAACAATATCAACAACAACTCCTCTCCCAATCCCCCCAACCGTACCCTTCGGGGTACCCTCCGGGCTGCTCGGCTGAGTCCGCTCACACTAGCAGCCTGGAATGTTCGTTCCCTCTTAGACAATCCTGGGAGCAACTGGCCGGAACGGAGGATGGCGTTAGTCGCTCGGGAACTGGCGCGCTACAAGGTTGACACTGCTGCTCTCAGCGAGACCCGATTCTCTGAACAGGGTCAGCTGGAGGAGGTGGGTGCCGGCTACATCTTCTTCTGGAGCGGACGACCAAAGGCAGAGCGACGCGACGCTGGTGTCGCCTTTAGCATTCGGAACGGCATCGTAGGACGTCTGCCCTGTCTACCGCAGGGTATCAATGATCGCCTTATGAGCCTCCGCTTGCCTCTTTGGGGAGACAAGTTTGCCACCATCATCAGTGGCTACGCTCCCCCAATGACGAGCTCTGATGCGGCGAAGGACAAATTTTACGAGGATCTACAATCCCTCTTGGTGACTATGCCGAAGGCGGATAAGTTAATTGTCCTTGGTGACTTTAATGCCCGCGTCGGCACAGACCGTGCCTCGTGGAGAGGAGTGCTGGGTCCCCATGGTCTCACTGGCTTCAATGATAACGGTCTTCTTCTCCTACGAACCTGCGCTGAACACCGCCTTATTCTGACCAACACCTTCTTCCGCCTCCCAAAGCGGCAAAAAGCGACCTGGGTACATCCTCGATCGAGACACTGGCACCTCTTGGACTATGTTCTCGTCCGGAGGCGAGATAAACAGGACGTGTTGGTGACAAAGGCGATCCCCAATGCCGATGGATGGACGGATCACCGCCTCGTCATCTCCAAGATGAGGCTCCGTCTGCAACCCCGCAGGAGACCCCAAGGTAAGCGACCACAAGGTAAGTTGAATACTGTTTTGTTGAATGTGCCTGCTCACCATCTACATTTCAGCAACGAACTGGCCAACCGTCCAGCCAACCTTCCAGTCGCTGACGCGGACATCTCCGTGGAGAACCGCTGGTGTCAGCTGAGAGACACCATACAATCCACTGCCCTGGATGTCCTCGGCCGCGCACGTCATCAGCACCAAGACTGGTTCGATGACAACGACGCTGCTATCAACGCTCTGCTCGTCGAGAAGAACCAGTTACACAAAGCCTACATCGATCGCCCTACCGCTGCAAACAAGACAGCATTCTACCGAAGTCGCCACCTTGTACAGCAACGGCTGCGGGAGATGCAATATGCCTGGATGACGCGCAAAGCCGAGGAAATCCAAGGGTAAGCAGATTGAAACGAATGGAAGAACTTCTTCGCCGCCACCAAGGCTGTATACGGACCTCCCGTCAAAGGTGCCGCCCCTCTTCTCATTGCCGACGGCAGGACGCTGCTCACTGAGAAGACGCAAATCCTGACGCGATGGGCAGAACACTTTCAAAACGTTCTCAACCAGCCCTGCACCATCTCCGATGCCGCCATCGATCGTCTGCCTGAAGTGGAAATCAGCGCCAACCTTGATCTCCCGCCCTCTCTCCAAAAAACCATCAGAGCCGTGCAGCAACTCTCCAGCGGGAAGGCACCTGGCTCGGACACGATCCCTGCTGAGATTTACAAGCATGGTAGACCCCAGCTGATGAATCAACTCACAGTGCTCTTCCAGGAGATGTGGCACCAAGGGCATGTCCCTCGGGATTTCAAGGACGCCACCATTGTCCACTTTTACAAGAAGAAAGGGAACTGCCAACTCTGCGACAATCTTCGCTGCTCGCCAGCTGCAAGAGAAGTGCCAAGAGATGTGGACTCACCTCTACACTACCTTTGTGGATCTGACGAAAGCCTTTGACGGTGAATCGCGACGGGCTATGGAAAATCATGCCAAAATTAGGTTGTCCTGAACGGTTCACGCATATGGTACGTCAGCATCACGACGGGATGATGGCGCGCGTTGCTGACAATGGGACAGGATCTGAAGCATTCGGAGTGACCAACGGTGTGAAGCAGGGCTGCGTTCTTGCGCCTACCCTCTTCAGCGTCATGTTCTCTGCCATGCTAATGGATGCCTACCGTGACGACCGCCCCGGGATCCGCATCGCCTACCGGATGGACGGCTGACTCCTCAACCAACGACGGATGCATTTCGGCTCGCGTGTCTCCACAGCCACCATCCACGAACTTCTATTCGCTGACGACTGCGCACTCAATACAACGACAGAAGATGAAATGCAAAGGAGCATGGACCTCTTCGCTGCCGCCTGTGACAACTTCGGACTTCGCATCAACACTGAGAAAACGGTTGTGATGCATCAACCGTCGCCAAACACTCTATACACCGCAGCTCACATCAATGTCAATGGTGCCTAACTTAAATCTGTGGATACGTTCACGTACCTAGGCAGCAATCTCTCACACAGCACCAAAGTCGACGATGAGATCGCCCATCGGATCGCTAAAGCCAGCCAAGCCTTTGGTCGCATGCAAAATGTGGTCTGGAATCGACATGGTCTCCACCTAAGCACCAAACTCCAGATGTACAAAGCTGTCATATTGCTGAAGCTGCTGTATGGAGCGGAGACGAGGATGATCTACCAAAAGCAGGCACGGAAGCTCAACCACTTCCACCTCAGCTATCTCCGCAGAATACTAAAGCTGAGTTGGCAAGACAGGATACCGGACACGAAAATTCTAGAACAAACAGGCATTCTCAGCATTTACGCTCAGTTGAAACAACTGCAACTGCGCTGGAGCGGTCACCTTGTGCGGATGGACGGCGAAAGGCTACCCAAACGACTCTTCTATGGAGATGTCGCCGTGGGTTCTCGTCGACAAGGTGGTCAAGTACGACGCTACAAAGACACTCTGAAGACCTCCCTGAAGCAATTGCAGATCAACCCAGAGTCCTGGGAGGACCTTGCCCGGAATCGATCGGCTTGGAGGAGAACAGTGAAGAAGAGGTAGCAATCTACGAAGCCAAGAGGATCGCCGCTGCCAAGACCAAAAGAGCGGCACCAAAGTCACCAGCGCCCCGGACCAACATCGCCAATACCCAGGCCCTTCCAACATGCCCGCGCTGTCACCGCACCTTCCGCGCGCGAATCGGCCTAGTCGGACATCTTCGGACGCAATGCATCAACAATCCGACAATTCAAAATTCTACGTCAACTTCTGTCAACCCTCCTTCGGACTCCCCCACCCTCACCCCTGGCATCAATTCCATTAGTCCCACCATCATCGAGACCACATCATAATGCTCAGCACGTGTTACCCCCACAACTACCACCACTACCACCATCAGTGACGGGGAATCTCTCCTAAGCTGTACTCAATACGACCGCACATTCACCTCACGCATCGGCCTGGTCGGTCACTTGCGAATCCATCGTACAGAGACTGGTGAACCAGTGCCTGGAGCACCAACACACAGCAGATATCTTTGCCTCCATTGTCCTCACTGTCGTCGCGCATTCACTCATCGCATGGGCCTACTCTGTCACATGCGCATCCATGACAGCGAAATTCAGCGCAATGCCGACAACACCGATACCGCATACACACCCTCTGCTCCAGCCATTCTTACCGCCACCGCTACCTCACTTCCATGAATGACACCATCTCAGCCTCTTCCAATTTTTACTGCCCACACTGCGCCCGCAATTTCAACTCACGCATCTGCTTGATTGGTCTCCTGCGAATCCACCGAACGGAGGCTGGTGAATCAGCGCCTGGGGCTCTGACATACAGTCGACGTGCCCGCCTCCACTGCCTTCACTGCTCCCCCACATTCACACACCTCATGGGCCTATTCGGACACATGCTTATTCACAAAAACCTGCGGTAAACCACCGGAGGGTAGGCTACATCAGCACACACTATCTACACCAATACATCGACAACATCCTCACAATCACCATGTACCTGAGTATATCACGGTTTCCTAGAAACCGTGGCTTGGAAGGCTGCCAATCTGTCGCTAACAGCAGACCACGCCGTTGGCTCAGTGTATGTGCTGTATGTGTCGAGTGGCTGACCAGTGGACTGAGAGTCAGACGGCGATGGCTCCTCCATATCCCGTGATTTAGTGAATCCTGGTATGTGCGTTACGGGGGCCAGGTAGTGCTGTGGCGCGCGAAGACGGGTACGCCGATCCGTCAGCCAATGCGCCCACTCCCACATCAGGCAAACTACCGGCTCGGACAGTAGTTTGACTGTGGGGGTGGGGAAGAGAGTGAGGTCGACAGCTGAGTGCATGTTCCTCGCTATAAACAATCTGATGCGCTTAAAACTATGACGGTGCGCTAAAAGCCATGGCTTGGAAGGTTGCCAACTGACGGGATAACTCGGACCGCGTGGTCAGCCCAATGTGTGTTTTGTGTGGAGTAGCTGACTGGCGGACTGAGAGTCAGGCTGCAATGGCTCCTTCTTAATGTGGCCTTTGTGGCACTCCCACCCCGTGGGATCCGAACCAGGTGTGGTGATACGCCCAGGGGCGGCTCCGGCCGCGCCAGTCACCTGTGAAATCTCTAATCTCCGGTCTTATTTACTGTGTCGTGAGACTGGGCTGAGGTGGGGTGGAGAAGAGTGTGCGGTCACGTTAAGCGCCGCGGTTTGGAGGTTGCCAACTGACAATTACACTCAGACCTCGCAGTTAGTCCAATGTGTATTGTGTGGAGTGGCTGACTGGTGGTCTGAGAATCAGGCTGCGATGGCTCCTTCTTAACGTGACCTCTGGCTATCTCACACATGTGAGATGTAAGCCGTTCAACCCCCTGATTTGTGAAATCCTGGTTCTTGTGTTTGGGGGGCCAGGTCGTGTACGTAGTACACGTAGACGAGGTCACCAGCAGCTGCGCCCACTTCCGCATCAGACAACTGACCGGCTCGGACAGCGGTTTGACTGTGGGGGTGGAGGAGAGAGTGAGGTCGGCAGCTCAGCGCATGTTCCTCACTATAAACAATCTGAGGCGCTTGAAACTCTCACGGTGCTCTAAAAGCCGTGGCTTGGAAGATGGCCAACTGACGGGATAACTCGGACCGCGTGGTCAGCCCAATGTGTGTTTCGTGTAGAGTGGCTGACTGGTGGACTGAGAGTCAGGCTGCAATGGCTTCTTCTTAATGTGGCCTTTATCTCACTCCCACTCCTTGGGATCCGATTCAGGTGTGGTGGTATGCCCAGGGCGGCTCCGGCCGCGCCAGTCACCTGCACTCTCTCCCATCTCCGGTCTTCTTCACTGTGTCTTGACACCGGGCTCAGGTGGGGAGGAGGAGAGAGTGCGGTAGTGGCAGCACAAGGCTACTTTCACTTAAAACTAATTCACGCGCAAGTCACCGTCACTGCACCACCCTTCCGTGGAGCATATGGTGGACATCGTCGAAATTGATGGTCGAACAATCGTGCTGTGTGTGTCGAGTGGCTGACCAGTGGACTGGGAATCAGACGGCGATGGCTCCTCCATGTCCCCTTAGTTAGTTAATCCTGGTGTGTGCATTATGGGGGCCAGGTCGTGCTGTGGCGCGCGAAGACGGGTACGCCTATCCGTCAGCCAATGCGCCCACTTTCACCTCAGACAACTGACTGGCTCGGATGGTGGTCTGATTGGGGGGTGGGGGAGAGAGTGAGGTCAACAGCTCAGCGCATTTTCCTCACTATAAACAATCTGACGCGCTTGAAACTATCACGGTGCTCTAAAAGCCGTGGCTTGGAAGGTTGCCAACTGACGGGATAACTCAGACCGCGTGGTCAGCCCAATGTGTGTTTCGTGTGGAATGGCTGACTGTCGGACTGAGAGTCAGGCTGCAATGGCTCCTTCTTAATGTGGCCTTTATGTCACTCCCACTCCTTGGGATCCGATTCAGGTGTGGTGGTACGCCCAGGGGCGGCTCCGGCCGCGCCAGTCACCTGCACCCTCTCCCATGTCCGGTCTTCTTCACTGTGTCTTGACACCGGGCTCAGGTGGGAAGGAGGAGAGAGTGCGGTAGCTGCAGCGCAAGGCTACTTTCACTTAAAACTAATTCTCGCGCAAGTCACCGTCCCTGCACCATCTGGTGTGGACCATAGGTGGACCTAGTCGAAATCGTCGTTTGAACTGTTGGGACGCCGTGGCCGACACAAGCTGACGCGGCAGAACAGGCGATCGGTGGGGTTACGACACTGGCGACACGAGGGGAACACAGCGCACAGTCAGGCCAGGAGCAATGAGAACAGTGGCATATAATGGGAGGTGCGAGCATGTCTCTCCAGTCTCTAAAGCTGGGTAGACGAACCAACTACTCGAAACGTCACATCACATTTACCTGCATAAATGTAGCAAAGCGGGTTAGGAGGGGGGGGGGGGGGGCTGTGTGAGCACCGCAAATCGATAGCGCTTTACCGATTTCTTCTTCCCTCTGACCGAAGGCGGCATTACTTGTGGTGCCGAAGGGATTAGAAACACCCATACTTTGGGGTGGAGTTTGTCGAACACGCAATTACAAGCCTTGATGTCATTCCCTGGAGCAGGCCCCGCGAGGGAGTGCGGATCATAGCTCTCTACTAGGTAATTAACCTAATTAAAGCATCGCTTCTCAGGCAGTAGTTTCATGCCGGATGGAGGGTTCCCTGCCGATTCAAAGATGGGCGTCTTAATTCACCCCATCACACTTTAAACTAGTGTACTAGTAGCGCGCTGCAGAATGGAGTGACCTGAACTGCACACGTAGATTTTTGGGGGCCGCAATTAAGAATCCAACAGGAAGACATTTAAATCACTCCTGACGGTTGTCTGTAGCTCTTTATAGAAAGCCTCTTTTTGCACAACATCTTCCTTCGTTGGTTCCTACACCACAACCATCTTGAGACTGCTAAGGACAAAAAAGTGATAGAAAATTTTCTCTCCAACATAGTGACTTGGTTCCTCAAAGAGATTTTAACCTGGGCTAAATTTGTCCATGACACAACTTCAGGATCCGCATCGAGGCACGCTAAAATATCGGAAATTTGGATTACTGGCAACTGTCCCAAGTATTCGTCACTTCAAATGCCTAGTTTTCAAGTTCGTAAGTGTTGTGGTTATCGAATTACACACCTCTCTCGATTTGCCCTTTTAAAAACTGTATCTGCATTTTGCGGTTAAGGCTTCCAAGAATACGCGTTTCGCAAGTTGTTCTGACTCGCTCACAGCTGACTACTTACGTCGGATCCCAGGCAGTTTATCGCATAGAGAAGATGACACATAGGCTCCATTAATTTCCCTACTTTCGTGGGCATGTTTGCAGGATCTTAGTCCCGTTTTTTATAGGACTTAGCGCAGATCAACTCGTAGAAACAAACGATTTTAATTTCATGCCGTAGCATGTCTAGAATGCGGCAACTGGTCTAATGATTTACCGAACGCAACTCAAGCAATACCTAGACACTGAGTGTTCTGCCATCCTGGCTTGCCTGCTCGCGGTATGATAGGTCCGCAGCCAACTGGATTCTTTTAGAGGGAACATCTAGCAATGACATTTCGGCTTTTTAGAAAAATTCATCTGATCCGTTCCTAAAACCGGCAGACCTCAATAACTGTGACACTTCCTTTATAACTCACCTTCACCCCTCCTACTCGTTTCAGCTTACTGCCTCCTCTCGAGGAACCAGTACCTCCAAACTGGGTGACGATTTCGGGTGATTTCTGGGGAATCCAAATTGTCAACACCTCCCACCTGGTTAGCAATTGTGTATTCTGTGCAGAGAAACAATTCGGCTCTGCCTTCATGCTTATCCAGTTTATGAGCTCGCGGCTCTCAAGGTATCATAGTCCTATCGATCGCTGATTGTATTGTTTTCTGGTCGCCTTAAAGTACTAGGTTTACCTTAAAAAATAGTTTAATATTCAACTTCTGTAATAATTAAGTGTGATTTTTTGAAAGCTATGAGAACTAAGGTATTCTCGTGATACCGAAACTAACTTAGAATACGTTCTATTGGGTGATGAATGGCACCTGCTAAAAACGCATCTCTCCGGACCGATTTGACTCGTTCACCAGGCTAGCAATTAAAAAATCCCGGCTGTTTTCGAGCCTTTAAAACAACTAAGACGGTATTCATATCTTAATTGTAAATCTCTGCCTTATTTCGGGGTGGTTGTGGCAGCTAATATACTGTAATTGCATACAGAAAACTCCCCCATGCATCGAGCGCAGTAGAAAGGTAGAGAACGACCACACGAGTTTTTCTAAGCTCATAAATTTGTGGCAGGGCCTATCACTTCCTTAAGGCGGTTCATGCGCTGCGCTGAGTGCGTTGGTGGTCTTCTATCTGTGTGATTTTCAGAGATGAGGTCCGGGGTCTAGTGTCCAGTTGTGCGCGCGTTGCATCACACGACACAGCGAATACTACCATTGTCTAGTCGTGAGTGTGTTTGGTTGCATAAGCCCGTGACAGCTGACCGGCTGGATGGTAGACGGCTCTTATTGGCGGGTAGGCACGTCTAGATTACTGTGACTTGGCATTTGTATTTGGAGCGTGCAAAACCAAGGTGAATAAAGAAGAAGGAGCGTTCACCGGGAGAAGTATATTGGTTGTCTGACGTTTCGAGTAGTTTTTTTCGTCTACTCATCTACAGAGACTGGAGAGACATGCTCGCACCTCCCATTATATGCCACTGCTCTCAGTGCTCCTGGCCTGGCTGTGCGCTGTGTCCCTCTCGTGTCGTCGGTGTCGTCACCCCCGCCGATCGTCTGTTCTGCCGCGTCAGCTTGTGTCGGCCGCGGCGTCCCACTACGGCTTGGTTCACCCCGGTCGTCGTTACACCTGCTGCCCCCCCTGTGATGCCGCATCAGTCAGGATTTCATTGTGACGTGGTCGACCCCCATCATCGTTGGCCGCGGAGATAGTTTGCGGTCCCGGATGTTCAGTGTTGCAACGGGCAGCAAGGAACAAGATAACTAGGGTTCAATTCGAGGACACTTTATGTAGTCTTGTTGGAGGATTTGAGTTGCCTCATGCTATCTGAGTGGGACATAAATTGTGCTTTTAAGTTTTTGTCTAAAAATTGCCTAATTACTTACTCTAGCTGCTGGAATAGGAAAACTTAAACTAAAATTCAAAAAGCAAATTTTTCATCCCCTACTCACATACTTCCTGTTGTACTCCATCTGACATTGTGTTTTCCACCAGTCAAGACCTCCTCGATATGATCAATATGTCCAGTAAGGGTCATGGCTGCTACTGTCATGAGATCTGTCCCACCGTGGCAGTGAAGGCGTTTCGCATTACATCTGAGACCACGAGTCCCTATATCTGGACAAAAGACGGGGAAAGACTCGATGCTAAAACAGTTCAGGGCGAGGTATGGGATCGGACCCTACCCTTCCTCAGTGGCGGCCACGTTGAACGCCAAATGTACACACATTTTCCTGACTTTGGATGCTGACCACCACTTTCCGGGGTGAGTTTCCACTCATGCGCTATTTTAGTGCATGTATTTTGACGAATTCCAGCCACCTTTTAGGTTGAAGACAAAAGATATTCCTTTTTTCCGCGTTAAATGATAGCAAAGTCATTTTAAAGCGCCAAGCACATTGATGTTGCAGTTTATGAGTGAGGCATCCAAGTAATAAATTTCGTTTAAAAATATTGATAAGTTCTACGATGCTCTCAGGATACGACTACTGTTTCGTGTATCTATGGCACTTGTAACTAGCCAGGTACTCCATGCAACACTGCTCTTTTTTGATAACCGGTATATCTGCTTACAAGTTTGACCTTCTTTAATGTTGCCTAAGCCGCTAATGGTAGCATTATCGTGGAACTGTGCGGGTCTATCGGGCTCTCAAACTCAGCAGGACGAGTACATATCACTTTGGTGTGACCAGAACCGTAAAACTGTTTGAGTAGTGGTTCTCCGACTCGCAACCGATTAATGAGTGCAATGACATCCCCGCGCCATATTCTGTTGAGACATCAGACTTCACTATCTGAGATTGTGGGTTCAAAAGAGAATCCGCATAGAGAACGTTGCGGACCCACTGAGGAGCCGAACCCCTCGTTGCTGCGTCATGCAGCAGCAGAAACATCGGCGAAACACAGGTCTTGGCTTTTAGCTAGTATCTATGTGGGAAGTAAGGTATAACGTCTTTGCCATATAAGATTCATACTACTTGTAGTACTACTTGTTTGTAGAATAGGCATTACGTGGTTATTCCACAGTGGTTGATTGTCTTCGACCCAGATGTTCATTGAAATTTCGGGTCTGACCCTAAAACGTCATGTCTGAATCATCTGACTCCATGTCCTGCACTTAAAAATTTCAGAAATTATTTCCTTGATTATTCTCTGGAGTCCATATACCAGAAACTGCATAGAGAACGCTGGGGGACCCACTGAGGAGCTGAAGCCCTCGTTGCTGCATCACGCAGCAGCAGCAACATCGGCGAAACACGTGTCTGGGCTTTTAGCTAGTACCTTGGTCGGAAGTACGGTATAATATCTGTGCCATATAAGATTCATACTACTTTTAGTACTACTTGTTTGTAGAATGGGCATTACGTGGTTATTCCACTGTGGTTGATTGTCTTCGACCCAGATGTTCATTGAAATTTCGGGTCTGACCCTAAAACGTCATGTCTGAATCATCTGACTCCATGTCCTGCACTTAATAATTTCAGAAATTATTTCCTTGATTATTCTCTGGAGTCCATATACCAGAAAACGCATAGAGAACGCTGGGGGACCCACTGAGGAGCCGAACCCCTCGTTGCTGCGTCACGCACCAGCAGAAACATCGGCGAAACACGTGTCTGGGCTTTTAGCTTGTACCTTTGTCGTAAGTACGGTATAATATCTGTGCCATATAAGATTAATACTACTTGTAGTACTACTTGAGTAGTGGTTCTCCGACTCGCAACCGATTAATGAGTGCAATGACATCCCCGCGCCATATTCTGTTGAGACATCAGACTTCACTATCTGAGATTGTGGGTTCAAAAGAGAATCCGAAACCAGAAACCGCATAGAGAACGTTGCGGACCCACTGAGGAGCCGAACCCCTCGTTGCTGCGTCATGCAGCAGCAGAAACATCGGCGAAACACAGGTCTTGGCTTTTAGCTAGTATCTATGTGGGAAGTAAGGAATATAACGTCTTTGCCATATAAGAATCGGAAACGTTAGGCTAATAAAATTCTTGTTCCAGCTACCGCGTCTTTTTCTTCTGAGCCGTTTCTCAAAATTCGCCTATGACCTTCTCTCTGTCCAATGTCAAATAATGTGTGCAAGAGCGAGGGGAACGCCTTGGGAGATCGCCGTTCGCCTCTCACGCCACTCCTAATTGGGGTTGTATACCGATCGGGATGAGGCCGAAAAGCTACCGTCATGGTAAGAAATGTAGGGTTTAGTTAACTAGATCTGTCATAGGTGCGAGTAGAACATCTACGTCGACAAACTTGGAAAAGTACTTCTGACGCGGTTTAAAAAACCGCATAAGTTTGCAGAAACCGGTTTGATGAGTCTGAAAATTTCGCGCTAGAAGCCAACCGCACAAAGCACGATTTGCCTTATAGTTCTCCGACCCATGGTCAATTAACGGGCGGAATAAGCTACCCGGTCGTTTTCAGTGCCAAGAATTTACTTGAACAGGGTAATTAGTCATACGGAAAGCACACGGTCGAACGTTGCTTCCAGTGACAGTATCCTTGAACTGAATTTCCGAATAATTATCGTGTTAATCACCAATCTCGGTGGTCAAATGACCACGAATATTGACATAAATGCGAGCCATCAATCCTCGTAGGAAGTGAGATCTTTTTGTTTGAGTGTGGAGCTGTTAATTTTAGCAAGCATTTGGTTTCTTAGCTACCGCATTTTACTCCATTCTGCATCCTCTGTGCTTTCGGTAGCTTTGCTTCTTGTCGTCTTTGGTGGTGAGTTTTGGGGGTAATTCAGCGATCGGGTTTGCTTCCACCATTGACAGTTCATTTTTCAGTGATTGGATATAATAACAATAATAATGAGTTTTGCTTGCATGTCCCTTAATGCGTCTCTCTGGTGCTATGGGGCTTAGGTTTGGACTCTTACGAGCGATCGTCAGGCCAGAAAGTTCCGCTTCGGTCTGTGGGCTTCTCAGTGTTCCTATTGAATAGTGTAACCTGTTCTACACCAACTGCACATTAATTTTGCTTACTGTAATCTAGCTACTTTCAAGATGAATGTAACTAAATTACGGAGGGGGGGAGCTAATTGTCTCCCAGTTTGTGTTTTCCTGCGACTTCCATCCGTGCATTTAAATAACTCAAGGATGTAAGTTAACAACCTCTTACGATACGATACATTTTAGACTTCTGATGGTGAAGGATCTAACTCAGTTCATTTACCTAAGAGGAGCCATTTTGTCGTAAAAAGTGACGGCCACGGCCTTTGATCTGTCTTCTACTATATTAACTCATGCATTTCTCAATATACTCTATTGACTTTTTAGAATATTTATCATCCTTCCAGATAACGCTCTGGCTTTTAAGTTCTCTTCGAATGAGACGAAGCGCATCTGCCTTTTCAACGCTCCCTTCTTATAAATTTCACTCTCTTTTTCCCTGGTCTGGTCGAATTGTGTGAGGATGAATCAGGAGTCCATGTTTCGGGCCCTCTTTTTAACATTTTCTCTTCAGTTGTTGATATGTTTATCTATTTTCTTAGCCTTTTCTATGTAGTACCTATTTACAATCACTCTTACTGTGACCTATTCATTTCGCTAAATCTCTGCAGAGACTGACGAGTATTTGTCTTTGCTACCATCTGTTACCTTCCAAGTAGCTATTTACAAAAATGTACACAGAGGAGGGGCCATTTAAAGTTTCCTTTTCGTTGATATCGTCCGAGCCCTCCATTTTGAACTACCGGTGCATGGGTCTCACGCAGGGCATGAGGAATTAGTATTTATTCTTAAATGCAAGTCGTTCTTCCTATTCTAACCGCAGGACACGCTTTCAATGTTTTTCAAACATTGCACGCGCTCCTCGAAACCCTAGCTTGAATTTCCGATAATACAATGTGACCAGATCTCTTCGTATGAAAATATGTATTTTAAAATTCGTACTTATCGTCGGTTTGCTAATTTAGGGGTTCGCCGTGTTTTCGATAAAGCTTTTATTATTGCGCATCTAAAGTGCGAGTTGAAAACCGCTACCTTTAACCTTTAGGTCAATTTACATCTCAAGTTTTGATTTGCTAAGCTACATAATGCTGAACTAGACAGACTAGCGGACTGGCACTGTTGTCACGAAACCTGCACTAGCCTTGTTTCACGTCATACCTGACTAGGTTTGGGTTCAACTGAGTAAAGGGTTGTGACTTCCCCGCTCGGGAACCTTAACTGGCCAACACTGCGTGCTGGGGTCCCATGGTCTGCCAAAGGGCTTGTCCGGCCACCTGTATTTCGATTGTGTTCGCAGACTACCGATCAAACCGACACTCTTATCACGTTCCTATTAAAGTATAGAGTACTTCACCCCAAGTGTCACGGGAAAATATGCCGAATGGCCTAAGAAGTCGGATGTAAGCTGCCTTTATATCATTGTCGAAGATTCCCCAGAGGTAAAGCTTTTGATTCACTAAGTGCCGGCGATTCCTGCCTCATGGTTACTTATGAAAAAAAATGATGTACCTTAGGACCGTGCCACTTAATGAGGCAAAGCAGGCTGCCATTTATTTCATTTGTTCAGAAGGATGGAAAACGGTGCTCAAACATTCGATCGAGGAGCGATGTTTGGCGATGGTATGTTTTCCGAATCGAAATTAGAGAGAAAACTGCTCGGGCAGTTGTTCATCTCACTGCCCAACAGAGCTACTGGCAATCGCTAAGTTTTTGTATCTAACTACTCCACAGCGCCTGGAAAGCATGGGACATAATAAGACGATGAGAGGGTGGAACAAGCTAGATTTACCTTGAGCAATTAAGTCCATCCTTATAGTATAAGGTGATTAAAAGGCACCAGCTTTACTAATGAGAAGTCTTCAGTTTGCCCTTGCAGCCTTATAATTCGGTAAGCGAATTGCTCGTGGTTGACTGGGTACGCGCTGGTAAGTCAGTAGAAACAGCCCTGGGACCTAGGTAAGAACCAACAATGTCTAGCTTGCCGTGGTCAGATGCTGTACTCAGTATGTCAAGTGCCAAGTTGAGACTTTATGTAGTCTGTAAATAACTTGAACTCCTCAGATGAGAGAAAGTGTTCAAGAAAGAGAAGGCTGATTTGACAAGGGATGGTGGAAGACTGTGGAGACGCCACCGAGATCGCAGGTATTATCAGTAGTTTAGAGGGTGAGCTTGAAGTTGGAGATCAGAGACGTCCACTTCACAGAGAAAACTGAGACTGCGTTATTAGGCAGCCTTCTCTGTGAGGTCAGTCCGAGTCAGTCAGAGGCGAAAGAGGCAATCCATAGCCTGGACAAGGTTTCCATCAATTCCTTTCATAATTCGTTGATGTAGGAAAGATCAGAGGTAAAGTTGGAACTTCAGTCTATCCGGCGAGTTTCCCATAGTTGAGATCGTCAGAGACCGGAGAGCAAAGGAGATAAACTACTAATCAATAAAACTGTTGGAGTCCCTGCACATAGAAAAATGTCGGTAGTGCTTCAAGGCTATGTAATCAACCCAAATATACCCACCAGCAATGCTGTAGTGTGATGCGACCGCTAATAGCTTTCCTGAAACTAATGCTTGGGATTAAGTTGAGCCCGTGAAGTGCTGTTGGACAGCCTCACCATCTAAGAAATTTTAAAAATTGACCATTTATAAGCAGCAAGCCTTCAAAGCAGGCCAGATCAGGAGTCTCGCACTCTAGATTGGCATAGCATATTTTCAATCAACGATCCAAACTTTTTCCATGAGCTTTTGCAGAGCCTTACAGAAAAAATCCAGGCTTTTATCCCGCTTAAGATTTTTAAGTTAAATACAGGCTCTTCTACTCTTCCACTTTTTCTCCAAAACAGCCTTAACAAATTACGAAAGCAACTTAACGATCCGTTTAAAAGCTCTTTGCCAGTTCACTTAAGGATAGCCTAAATATTTGAAGTAGCCTTGAAAATCAGGCTCGCACGATGTAGGCAGAGGGAGTCTCGGGCACTAAGTGATGCTAATTCTTCCAAATCTGTTGCTCAAGGTTTCCCTTTTCGGTCATCGGCTAAGCGCCGGAATGCCCCTCCGCCTTTACTTGCCTGTAACAAAATTTTTTTACAGAGGATTTGAGAAACGCAGAATAGTTAAATTTATTTTTTGCCAATTACTTTACCATTGAAACTAACCTCACTCCCTCAATCCCTCTGCTGTCAAATTCAAATTCACATCTAATGATCAGTAATTTCTAGTCTTCAAGTATTCAAAAATTAATAGCTAACCTAAAAAATTAACATTCGGTTGTAACTGATAACATTCCATATTCACTTATTAATCCGTTAAGAGATGTTCCACCTTTACTGAGCAACTTATTATCAGTATTTTTCGAAAACGGTTTCTGCTCCCGATTATTGGAAAACTTATATTATGATTCCAGTTTTTAAATCTGGTTCCCGCTCTGACATTCATAACTATCGCTGTGCTCATAAAACTCCCTCCCTTACTAAACTCTTTGAAAAGTTAATTCCAAAAAATTACGGAATTTTGCATAATCAAATTCTCAACTCCCCCAACATGGCTTTTCACCGGACCGCTCTTGTTAAACCTGTCAGATGTATTTTCTAAATCTACTTACCTCTCTTCGTAACGGTCATCTATCTCTAGAAGTTATCTATTTTGATCTTAGTAAAGCAATCGATAAAGTGCCGCATAGACGAATTAGGCTAAATCAGAGGCCATAGGATTTCATAGTTCCCTTACTGACTTTATTAGATCATACCTATGTGCTTAAAAACAAAACAATTTAGTTGGGTCCTCATACTCAAGTGCTACGCCAATTGTGAGTGGTGTCCTTCAAGGTAGTATTAGGTCATTTGTTGGTCTTACTTTACATAAATGATATTTATCGATAGTTAAACATTCTCAATCTTATATTTATGCTGATGACCTCAAATGCGTGTCTTCCTTCTCTAACTCTACGACCGAACGATGCGTAGGACAAATGCATTCGGACTTAGACGCTGTTTCGGCCTGGGGCTCCACATGGCTAGTGGAGTTTTCACCTTCTAAATGTCGCTTCATGTGTTTTGGGCCTACAAGGCTGCTGCAACCTGCTATTTTTAAAGGTTTCCCTAGGACTGAAGGTTCCTCAATTAAGAACTTGGGCTACATCAATAAATTAGATCTTTCGCCTCACGCACATAGAATTACGGTCAAAGCTGCTTAGCTTTGCGGCTTTATTTCTTATAATTTCTACCTTCCTGAAATTAAAATAAGACTTTATCGTACGCTTGGGCTTCTCATTCTTGAATTTTGCTGCCCTTTCTTCGGTTTACTGAACGAATCTAGCCGTTAAAAATTTAAAATGTCCAGAGACCTTTCACGTCGCTAGCTATTGCCCTAACAGGACAAGTTCTGCCTACATTATTACATATTTGTACATTTTATCTGCACACATTGTTCTTATTTTATTTCGCTTCTCTCCACCGCTAACCAAACATAAATTCTAAATAAAAATTAAATACTGTAGATTTAACTACTCGGTAGGCCATAGCTAGAAGGATTTGACAAGGTACGTGCTGTAAATGCATGCATTGGAAGTTGAATATGCTATAAGGAGTGGTGCTAGACGTCCTCAAAACTTCCTTTGAGGTAATGAGGATCTTATAAACGCATGGAACTGCTCGAAAAAAAGAGGCAATGGGCATGCCAAATGAAGAACTAACGAAGCTCAACAGATTTGGAACGGGCTGGCAGCCATGAATGGTGGCGAATTTGAAAACCTTCTACTAGCCGCGAAGTCATTGCTTACAAATGTCTATTTGGGGGTGACTAGCAGAGCAAAGTCGCAACGCATTTTAAGTGACGCGCGTTCCCTATGCGTAACGTGTGCTCGAATTGTTCTTTGGTGACGGCCAATCAGGCAGGCACGAGACAGCGCTAGCAAGAAAAAATTGAAGTTATGAAGTCATGGTTAACTACATCATGAAATTGGGTACAGACGTTGAAGGTCGGAACGAGTAACTCAGATGATGTGGCGGAGAGCTGTTATGTTGGACTATTCTGATAAGGGTCAAGGAAGACAAGCTGAGGATATGCTTCACAGGAATGAATATCTTAGATGGCGAGGGTGACAGGTTAACTACCGGTAGTCAAATAGAATTTTGAGAACAACAATGCATTAGCTCAGTTACCGTCTCTTAGATTTCTCTACAGTTCTACGTGGGACGATTAGTAACAAAAATCGTGGTAAATGGCACCCTCGACACAGGTACGAAGAACAAAACCTAAGGATTTTCTTTTATTTGCGTACATATAAAGGTGATGCGCATTTGTGAGCCACATGATCGAAATTTCCCTTTAGGTCCTTTTGAAGACCCGTCAATATATATTGAGAGGATGCACCATTTTTCTCATAAGCTTGCAGTATATATACCGTCTACAGTCGTTTGCCTTAACTAAATACGTTAAATTTTTCTCCCTTATAAAGTATTCTATTGGATTTTACCTTCTACACACTGTCGGCAGTACTTCCGAGATAACTAAGAATTGATGTATGCGCATAAAACTAACCGCAGCTAAGTTTCATATAGCCAGAGCCCATACGAAATCAAGGCAGTTTTCTCCTCTTATTTTTGGGTTTTCGATTGTAGTCTGAAATCCAGATTACTGTCATCCTACATTTTGTGCGTCCGTGCCAAGTTATGTGCTAAGTAAATAAAGAGGTGCGGAAACCCGGTCTAAATACCCTCTGAGAGAAACATTTAAGCAATTTTTTCTTGAAGATGACTTTTGGCACTAAGTTCGACCCAAAGTTTAAGTGGCAAAACAATTCATGGCTGCTTTTAAGTATATGCATGCACATATGTATTTGAAAGGTACGGTGTAGTCCTTGATGATAATATTCGATTACAGTCGAGGTTAAAAGTGCAGTTATATACAGATAGCATAAAATAGAGTCATGCATAAGGTTTATATCAAATATTTACTTATTTATTTATTGGCAGTTTACAGGCAATGTCAAAAGATAGATAGAGTAGAGGATAGAGCTGATGGTGACTAAAACTCCTAAGCATTCTTTTTAAAGGGTTTGTCAGGAGAAGAAACGGCATCTCATTGGATGATTAAGGTTCAGGACGGGGAAGGGTTGACACAGGTGCACTGTGTAGTCGTTCTCCCTTCAGTGTTATAAATCCGGGATTATGAACCAGGTAAATGTGTGTCGGCGAAGGGTTGCACGCTTTTAACTGTGAAATTAGCTGATAAAGGACTGCAGAGCCAGCAATATTGCCCTCAGCACGAAGCCTGGCACAGGATGCAGAGTCCGCGAACGCCATCAGAACGGGAGGGAGATTCAACTGAGTTGGCAGCCAAAATTCGCGATAGATGTCCTGAATGTAGAAAACTAAAGACAGCTCTCTTAAACAAAGGATAACCTTACTGAATTTCGATACTCTTGGGTAGTTCCAGTCATCCAGTTATGTTCCAGTTACTGTTCCAGTCATCCATTATGCTAAGGCAGATGCAGCCTTTACTTGGTTTAATGTTGGGATGAAAAATTGGTGTGAGGAGAAGGATCTCAGGGCGAGTAGGGGAGAGTCATCAGAAGCGGCTATCTGAGAGGATGGTCCGATAAAATGAACACATTTTTAAATTCATGCAAACAGTATGAAGAGCTTTATAGCTTGTAAGACTGAGCTATCAGCACATGCAGGCTGGAAAAAAGGGACTATTAAATGCAGGACCTGAAGGTGTACTGAGTGGTCACTGCGTTCTGAATCCCAAATTAGAACTTTAAAGGTATGTAAACGAACCAAAACTAACACCAAGAAAGGTGGCGATAAAGAGGATGGAGTCTCATAGCCAACTACTTCGATTTCCTCGAATCAAAATGTTGGTTATAGAGATTCCGAAATAATGCTTTGGGAGACTAGCTTAAAAACCTAGATTATGTTGCGTTAACTGAACAAATAGTAGACATGGGAACTCAAAACCCACATCTAGAATGAACGTCGCATGCGCGTACGGACCCTAGTTTGGAGTGAGAAGGATTTCCAGCGTGCCTCCACAGACAGAGGAGATGATCGCTTGATCATTGGTTGAGTCTCCAATATTGATGTAGAGACTTCGTAGGTCTTTGAGGTAGTTTCGCATTCCTTGGCAGGCCATCACCAGTTAAACCCTTTACATAATTTAGTTAGCTGTTATCAAAGATTTGAATACCTGGACAAAATCAGTATTTCAACAAGTGCGTATTTGAAACAGTTGGTTGTAGAAGAGCCAGACTGATCTTATTTTAGAAAATATAAACAGCAAAGTAGCGGTTATTTAAATAAATAAGATGAAGTTTCGATACTAACTTTCCTAGCAGCCGTTTGTATTGTGTAACACATTCAATGAAACGGCATTCCAACGATAGCCACGTGGCTGGCGAGATTGACTACAGTTTATTCACAGCAAAGTTGCGTAGCAGAATGTATAATGGATATGTGATATCCAAATCGGCAATGCCTACTGCTCAGATCATGTTTTCCTCTGTAACCATCTGCGTCCCAAGGTTTTATTTCAGACTTAAAAAGATCAAATTATGTTATCTCAACACACCTGATGCTTTAAACACACATACTTGATCTCGCTGCACAGTCTGAATCAAGAGAGGAAGCAACGGTAACTCTTTTTAATAAAAGCTGTTAGTTTGAGAGGCCACTGGGAGAAGTAGCGAATACACTCAGGGGCATTCAAGTGGCAGGATCGGCAGAAATGATCTCTGTTTATAGACCCAAACAGCGAGCCCTAGATTTCGCAATGACAATTCTTCCATTCAACTGCAACAAGTAACACAGATTTTATAAGGAAATATATAAACGTTATTTGACCGAAGGGACGACATGGATGGATGATGCATCAGATGGCGGTGTCACAATAAAATTCAAACAACTTGTCCGCGAAGTCATTGGTACTGGCTGTTTCGATTTGTAACGAGTGGGGACTCAGTTATTGATCTATCATGAGCATTTCTAATGTCCTCTCACCTTCAGCGATCAACAGAATTCAAAATGTTCAGTCTAGACAGTGATATAAAACTCACCCTCTCAAGAGCAAACCGCGGATGGATTACTTGGGCTACGCAAAACCAAGGCATTCAAAAATTCAATAGACCAGATAAACGCAAGAAGCTTTTTCCGACGGTTTATTACCGTTTCTCTATACCGTCACCAAAAAACACGAAAGAACGATATTATTTCTGATGGCCTATTACCTTAATAACGGAGGTCAGGCGAAGTACGATAGCTAGTGTGGTGAGTTAAATCGACGTTGTTGATACACACGAAAGATGGTCGCAAATATCCTGTCAGAATTTTTTTATCTTCTAACTGAAAACAAACGGCCAAAATGCACCATAAAAACAAAAAGCAATTGAAAGTAATGCAGGTAATTTTTCTCAGATAAAAGTATAGCGTGTAAAACAAGTATTTTATTTTCAGAATTACGAATAAACCACTGTTAACAATCGTAAAAAAATATATATATATATCAGGCATATATCGGCAAAGAGGTCAAAGTCAATATACAGTTTATATATGTATCTCGACATGTCGATATCCGGGCGATATACGACTGATATAGATTGCTATTAGGGAAGAACAGTGAGGAAATGAAAACATAGTTCAGAAAGTAAAAAATAATAATGAAGGTAGTTTGCGATTCCCGAATACCATTGTTAAAATTTCATCTTATCATTTCACCATGCAACCAAACGAATACCTGGTGTAAGAACCAAAAAGCTCAGCGGAACTGACTATAACTATGATCCTTACAGTCTTTTACTGCCGCATTTCAGCTCAGTAAAAGAAGTCCGTTGCAATTGAATGTATGTAGGCGGTTTACTGTGGTAAATTAGTTAGTCAGACTTCCACGAGTCTCGAAGTCACTTTATTAAGGAAAAGGCCTTATCTTTGGTGCTCCCTTTATATAAAAATAAAAATAGAACCAGTTGTTGAGCCGTACATCCTGAAATTCCAATGTCGTCAGTGTGCTTGAGCTAGTCACGAACAGCCACCACAGATACGCTCTTGATTATAGGTGCAGTCATTTCTAAGAAGATGCGTAACTAGCTGGCATTTTAGTTGCTTAACATTTCCTGAAACCACCGCCACGTCACTGTATACGCTCCATTGGATGTCCATATATTTTGTATATTTTGATGGATTACAGGCATTGCCATTGATACCCCTATTAATGTAAGTATATTATTGCATATTTACCGTCAATATCAAATTGTGGACGGATAAAATGCTTTCGAGTCAAAGCATAACAACTTTGAATGTGTTGTCACGGTTATTGGCAAAACTTTGTGAATATTGGTAGAACCCGAAAGATTTTATAAGGCTGTCTTAAAGTAATCATGTTGTGAGTATCGACTTTTCGTTAAATATTATACAACCGAACTTTGTATTTAAATCAGAAGTGCCGTTGGAGGTAACCATCTCGTTTGGTGACGCGTTCCAAAATTATACAAATCGTTGGCTGAAGAAAAAATATCTGGGGTTAATCGCCTGCATTCGCTATTGAGCTTGTAAGGATGACCGCGCAGATGAGTTGTGCAGGCCAACTTGATGAAATCCTCCAGTCTCAGGGAGGAATCATAGCCCTGGATAATCCGGAATTTCCAGAGCAGGCTACACTATAGGTGCCTGTAGGAAAGAGGAAATAAGTCAAGCTATTCCCATCTGTCTTGGTACGGTAAAGCCTTAGGACAGTCAACTATATTTGTTGCTTTTTGTTGCACTGGTTCGAGGAGGTCAAGGTATTTCTTCTTCCACGGTGTCCAGGCTGGTATTCCGTAATTGAAGACGCCAAAGGCTTTTTCGAAGAGATCAGCGGGGAATATTTTAAATGCACGTCTTCTAAAATGCTGTGTACATGTTGCCTTCTGGACTGCTTTCTTACAATGTTCTGACGGCATCAAATGTTCAGTTGTCCAGATCCCCAAAAATTTGTGTGTTCCAGAAGGTGGATAAGAGAATGGGGAGAGGGAGGAGAGCCTCGAGGAAGATCAGTTCGCCCGTGATGAGTCGCTTACGAGTCGCATCACCAGGCAGAATAATGGCGAGGTGGGAGAAAGGAGAGGGGTAGAGATGGAGCAGGAGGAAGGTGAGTCGCTTTCGAGTTGCGTCAGCGGGCAGATTAATGGCGAGGTGGAAGAAGAGGTGGATGGTTATGCAAATCATTCAGACGCGAATGAAGGTGGAAGAGGATCGGAAAACTCGCCGAGTTACCTCTATGGCAGGCAAAATAATGTCAATAATGAGTCATTTAGCCAGTGCTACGACTGCAGTTGGGATTACAGTCGAGCAGTTGAGACCATGCAGGAGATCACGCCAAGTGAGTGGATCTTCTTTCAAACGAGGTGGCCACCGGTCCTAGCACCGCAGCAAAGCATTGACTTTGAGGCGAATTTCCCAACCCAAATTCCTTCCTGGCGGGGCTCAACACCCAGACTGGCTTAAGGATGTTGTGCTTTTCTGTCGCCAACATCTCCGGCTGGATTGCTTGCTTCTGTTGGATCCCCTAGTAAGTAAATATTTTGCTCTTTCCTTAACTGCGTATATGCCATAACCTGGACTTTTTATTTTCCAGTTAGGCGCATTGACAGACGTTGGAGGCTTTTTCGAAGGCATTTAACTTATTCGGCTGCGAGTGCTATTGCCCGACGCTGTTGGGAATGGAGGAAAAGTAGTAAGGTTTTATCTACGGTTTAGAATTTATATTTATATTTGGTTAGCACTGGCAAGGCACTGTTTAAGCAAACATTAGTAACGAAATAAAGTTATGACAATGTGTGCAGATACAATGTACAAATACATAGCTTGTCCTGCTATGTCAACAGTAAGCGATGTTTTAAAATTAATGGTGAACAAGAAAAAATAGGCAGTGAAAAAAAACTTACTATAAAATGGAGGAAGAGTTCAATAAGCCTTCATTTTTTAATAGAAGGTAGGAGAAAAAACTGCTTAGGAAAAAATGGTCAGGTGGTAGAGTAGGGTAATACGGTAGTTGCATTTCAGAATGATATAATGAAACGTCGAGATGATTCTTTCTTGATCACTTAGGCGTATGAAACAAAATCTCACGAAAATGCGTCAATGAACTTAAGTCCTCAGCATCTTAGGATCCAGAATTTAATTCTTATGATGGTTAGTTTACAAAGAAACCGTAGCATTTAAGACTGTGGACCACCTAATGTGTACGTCCGAATGACGTCATCGTTTGGATGACTGCTGATATAAGGAAACATCATAGTTCATGGGCGACCCGAGGTAGCTAAAATATAGTTTCAAGAGGGTCACTTAAATTCTCGATGGTCCTTTCTCCGAGTCATGGGGAAAGCTACTGGGAAAAGATGAGGAAAATAAAAGGTTAATAGAATCAGTGTTAAGATAAATGTGCAGTCTTCGCTTGAATGCAGATAGACTAGTTAACGACCTTATTTCAATTGGCAAGTTATTCCAAAGAAAACTATACCTAGAAGCAAAGAAGAGAGAGCATTCACACGTGGAGGATGCAGGGGGAGGTATAATTAGTGCAGAATTTCTTAGGTTATAAGGAAGATTAACGGGGGTAATAACAGAAAGCTTGGGGAGAGTTGAACTATTATTTAGTTGGAAAAGGAGACAAAAGCCTGCTTCAAGTCTCCTGACCCAAAGAAAGGTTAGCTTCATTAGCTGGCATCTTGTTGAGTAGGAAGTAGTTGAAGGAGTCGGAAATAGGAGTTTTTTGTGCAATGTCTTTGGACATTTTCAATTTTTGAACGGCTAGATTCGTTCATTAAAACGAAGAAAGGACAGCAAAATTCAAGAATGGGAAGTACAAAGATACGATAAAGTCTTAATTTAATTTCAGGAAGGTAGAAATTATAAGAAATAAAGCCGCAAATCTGAGCAGCTTTGGCCGTAATTCTATCGGCATGAGGCGAAAGATCTAATTTATTGGTGTAGCTTAAGCCCAAGTCCTTGATGGAGGAACATTCAATCATAGGGCAACCTTCAAAAATAAGAGGTTGCGGCAGCCTTACAGGCCCAAAACTCATGTAGCGACACTTAGTAGGTGAGAACTCCATTAGCCATGTGGAGCTGCAGGCCGAAAGAGCGTCTAAGTCTGAATGAATTTGTTCTAGGCACCGTTCGGTTGTAGAGTTAGAGAAGGAATACACGCATTTGAGATCATCAGCATAAATAAAAGATTGAGAATGTTTAACTATCGATGAAATATCATTAATATACAGTAGGAACAACAAAAGACCTAATACGGTACCTTGAAGGACACCACTAACAATCGGGGTAGCACTTGAGTATGAGGACCCTACTGAAACGTTTTGCTTTTGATCATTTAGGTATGATCGAATAAAGTCAGTAAGGGGACTACGAAATCCTATAGCTTCTAGTTTAGCTAGAAGTCGTTTATGAGGCACTTTATCGAATGCCTTACTAAGATCAAAATAGATAACTACCACAGAGAGATGATCATTACGAAGAGGTTAGTAGATTTAGAAAAGACATGTGACAGGTTTCACAAGAGCGGTCCGGTAAAAAGCCATGTTGGGAGAGTTGAGAATTTGCTTATGCAAAATTCCGTAATTTTTTGGAATTATCTTTTAAAAGAGTTTAGCAAGGGAGGCGTTTTATGAACACCGCGATAGTTATGAATGTCTGAGCGGGAACCAGATTTAAAAACTGGTATTATAATAGAAGTTTTCCAATAATCGGGGAAGAAACCATTTTCGAGAAATACTGAGAATAACTTGCTAAGTAAAGGTGGAAAATCCCATAACTGTTTAATAAGTGAGTTTGGAATGTTATCAGTTCCAACCGAATGTGAATATTTTAGGTGAGCTATTTCCTTTTGAATACATGAAGGCGATAAATTAATGGTTGTTAGAAGCGAATTTGAAAGCAGAGGAATTGTGGGAGTGGGGCTAGTTTCTTTGGTAAAGTGGTTGGCAAAAAACAAATTTAACAACTCTGCTTTGCCCAAATCGTCTGAAAAAATTTTTGGGTTACAGTCAAGTAAGGGCGGATGACTTAATATAAAGGAGGCAACCACCGCCACGTTTTTCAGCGCGGTCTTGTCGGTACAAATTGAAATTATCTATAGCAAGCGTTGAGTCAGAAATAAGAGTGAGCCCAGGATTCAGTGATGCACAGCACATCTGGATCAAGCTCAAAGGCTACTGTTCTAAGCTCAGCCATCTTATTCACAACTGATCTCGCATTGAGTGAAACTAACCTGAGCGTATTCCTGAGCTGCAGGTTACGCTCATCAGTTTTTATAAAAAAGGAAAATTTGGTGGCGGAGAAGAAAACTGGAAAGAAGAAACGAAAGGTGGGAAAAAATTGCTCTGGTCTACAATTTGTCGAAATGTTACTTTTAAGAGAACTGAGATTATTGTACAACGGCATATTTGGACGAAAACCTTGGAAAGGAAGGCTATATTGTGGCGTTTGAAAGATAGGGGGTGGCATTGAAATGAGATTTTGAGGAAAGTTAGCATAAATTGGCGGAAAACGTGCATTTGAAAAAGGAATAAATGATTTCGAAAAACTGGTAACATAATTAGAAGCATTAATTATTTGGGGATTTCGGACAATTTTTGGGTTGGGAAAGATGCTAACGTTAGCGTTCGCAGCTGTTGTAGATGCTGAGGGGTTAGCAGGTTTCCCATCGGTAATGCCATTACTGATTTTAATGCCTGGATTAGCCAATGATTCAGATTTACTAGGAGTTTTCTTAGGGTTAGTAGATTTGGCAGGTATAGCCGGCATGGTTTGCTTGGGATGAGAAAGAAGTGGAGTTGACACAATTTCCCTCAAACCAGAAACAAGGTTAACGGGTGAAGATTCAGCTCAAATCGAAATTCCTGTCGATCCGGAGGGCCCTGGGCTTGCATTAGCTACAGGATAAACCTCTGAGATAACTTTTGATATTGAAGGTGTAGACGAAGGCTTCTTGTTTACTAATGAGGGTAAAACCCGACGTTCCATTGGGGTTTTATCCCTACAGATAAACAACTTTTTTTCAAATATTGAGCTGACTGCTCATGCTTAGAGAAATAAGGTCAACTTCAATCGCTGAAAAATTTTTGACCAGAACTGGCGGGTTTTTGCCACGGGAAGACAACCTTTTAGCTTCAGCGACTTTAAAGTTAAAGCCGCACGAGTAAAGGAAATGAAATACAACGTCCAGGGGGATTTTACTCTTGGGAACGTTTTTTAAAAGAAAATTGAAACATCTCTTATGTCGGTCAAGTGACTCAGTACTGACCATGTTTATAAAAGGCTCTAGTTTCACGCATTGTTGAGAAGTGAGTGAAGACAACTTTCCCTCAAAAATGGTACCAAGGATCGTGAAGAGAGAACCATATTTAGACATAAAGGTATTAAAGTTTTCCAGGGCGTCAAGGTCTAATTTCTTCATGCTTAAGGAGGGTTGTTCTAGTGGAAGTTTTACGCGAAGAGGATGTTTGCGTCTAAGCACTGACTGGGGTTTCATATTGGTTTTAAAATATAAGTACTTTTCAAATCAATAATACGAAGGAAAATTGTCACTAGTAACGTTTTGCGGAATAAAAGATGTAATATTTGAAATATGTGTTTTAAGCAAGGCACTGCAACCAAATATGTGCTAGGTAACGAGTTAAAACTGAAAATAGAATTAGTGAAGTGGCTATGCAGGATGAAAAATTATATCAACAGGTATACCAGTTACTACAAATTATTCTTCGCTGGAAATAAGGTAAACTTACAAATTTTCAACTTTATTTCTAGAATTAGTCTTTAGATTCCGTCGTTTGACGTAAATCTGCGAGAACTTTAATGAGGCTATGTAGGGTGAAAAAGTTTAAAAACTTTATATTTTACCCTTTTGCAATTGCAATAACTGCAAGTGTGTGCAGCTGATAATGAGATAGAAATACAATAAATTGTCAATAATTAAGCTTATATTTTCAACAGGAAACGAAGAAATCGGTTTAAAATTCGAGAATTCACTTATCTTCAAATTTGAACCAACCGCCTTCGCCCTTGACCTTTGACAAGGTTGTAAAACAGTGATCACTGGAGTAATAATCCGAAGGGCATGAGTTGAACTTTTGGTCTATGAGCCGCAAAAATTCTAATTCACACTGAATAAGAGTGTTTTACTTACTACATTGTAATTGTTGTGTTGCTGATTATTTGTCCCTTAATGAATGTGAGGCAGTAGCTAATCCATTTATCGTTTTCATGGCCCAGAATATATACCCGTATGACCAAATCTCGCAGGTAAGGCTCACATACCATGCAGGTTGCGTGTATGACGTTCTAGAAGTTACATGGCTTGCGGTAGTCAGGTGGGTTTGGTCATTGGTGGCTGGGTGCATCGTTTTTCATTATGCTCCGCCAAGAAGCTTTGAATTTCTCTGAGGGTACAACTTTTAAGCCTTAACGCAATGGTTCGTGTGGAGACGTGGCAGTTCGACGTTAACCCAACAATTATCAGGACAACGACGGCGACATACAGAATCATGACGATGAGGGCGGTCATACTTGTGATGCTGATAGTAATGACGACAAGTACGATAAGCAAGTCACCAACGGTAGCATTAGTTCGAGGGCTTATAGAATTTAGAATTTATATTTGGTTAGCGCCTGGAGGGCACTGTCGAAGCAAACGTTAGTACCGAAATAAAATTATGACAGTGTGCAGATAAAATGTACAAATATTTAATAATGTAGGTAGAACTTGTCCTGATAGGGCAATAGTTAGCGATGTTTTTAAATTAATTGTGAACTAGAAAATAGGCAGTGAAAAAACTCCTACGTTGAAAATGCAGGCAGAGTTCAATTGGCATACATTTTCGAATAGAGGGTAGGAGAAAAAACTGCTTCGAAAACTAAGGTAAGGGGGTAAAGTAGACTAATACTGCAGTAGCATTCCAGAATGAGATAACTAAATGTTGATATGGTTCGTTCTTGATAAATAGGGCGCATGAAACAAGGTCTCGCGGAAAGGCGTCAGTGGACGTGAGGCCTCAACATCTCAGGATCCAGGATTGAATTCTGGTGCTGTTAAGTATCCAACAAAATGGGAGCATTATTGACTGTGTACGTCCAAATAACATCCATCGATTTAATGACTAATGGTAAATGGAGATATCATGGTTCCTTAAATTCCCGATGATCCTTTCTCCGAGCCGCGGAGAAAGCTTCTCGGCAAAGATGAGGAAAATAAAACGATAACAGAATCAGTATTAAGATAAATGTGCAGTATTCGCTTCAATGCAATTGGATTAGTTAACGATCTTATTTCAATTGGCAAGTTATTCCAAAGAAAGCTTTACCTAAAAGCAATGAATAGAGAGCATTTAGATGTGGAGGATGCAGGAGTAGGTATAATTAGTGCTGAATTTATTAGGTTATAAGGAAGACTAACGGAGCTAATGAAAGAAAGTTTGTGGAGATTTGAGCTATTATGAAGTCTAAAAAGGAGACAAAAGCCTGCTTCCAGTCTCCTGACCCAAAGAAATTTTAACTTCGTCAGCTGGTGTCTAGTTTAGTAGGAAGTAGTTGACAGAGTCGGAAATATGAGTTTTTTGTGAAATGTTTTTGGACATTTTCATTTTTTCAACGGCTTGATTCCTTCATTAAACCACAGAAAGGACAGCAAAATTCAAGAATGGGAAGCACAAGAATACGATAAAGTCTTAATTTAATTTCAGGCCGGTAGAAATTATAAAAAATAAAGCCGCAAGGCTAAGCAGCTTGGACCGTAATTCTGTCGGCGTGAGGCGAAAGATATAATTTATTGATGCAGCCCAAGTCCTTAATCGAGGAACATTCAGTCATAGGGCAACCTTTAAAAATAGCAGGTTGCGGCAGCCTTACAGGCCCAAAACACGTAGCGCGATTTAAAAGGTGAGAACTCCATTAGCCACGTGGAGCTTCAGACCTAAAGAGCGTCTAAGTCCGAATGCATTTCTTCCAGGCATCGTTCGGACGTAGATTTAGAGAAGAAATACACGCATTTGAGGTCACCAGCATAAATATAAGATTGACAATGTTTAACTATCGATAAATATTATTTATGTAAAGTAAGATCAACAAAGGACCTAACACTGTACCTTGAAGGACACCACTCACAATTGGGGTATCACTTGAGTATGAGTACACCACTAGAAAGTTTTACTTTCGATCAGAAAGGTATGATCTAATAAAGTCAGTAAAGGAACTACGAAATACTATAGCCTCTACTGTAGCTAGAATTCGTCTATGAGGCACTTTATCGATTGTCTTACTAAGATCAAAATCGATAACTACTAGAGATAGATGGCCGTTACGAAAAGAGGTTAGTAGATTTAGAAAAGTACATCTGACAGGTTTCACAAGAGTGGTCCGGTAAAAAGCCATGTTGGGGGAGTTGAGAATTTGATTATGCAAAATTCCGTAATTTTTGGAATTATCTTTTCAAAGAGTTTAGCTAGGGAGGCGTTTTATGAACACCGCGATAGTTATGAATGTCAGAGCGGGAACCGGATTTAAAAACTGGAATTATAATATAAGTTTTCCAATAATCGGGGCAGAAACCGTTTTCGAAAAATACTGATAATAAGTTGCTCAGTAAAGGTTGAACATCTCTTAACGGATTAATAAGTGAATATGGAATGTTATCAGTTACAACCGAATGTTTATTTTTTAGGTTAGCTATTTATTTTTGAATACTTGAAGGCTATAAATTACTGATCATTAGATGTGAATTTGAATTTGACAGCAGAGGGATTGAGGTTAGTTTCAATGGTAAAGTAATTGGCAAAAAATAAATTTAAGTCTTCTGCGTTTCTCAAATCCTCTGTAAAAAAATTTTTTTACAGGCAAGTAAAGGCGGAGGGACATTCCGGCGCTTAGCCGATGACCGAAAAGGGAAACCTTGAGCAACAGATTTGGAAGAATTAGCATCACTTAGTGCCCGAGACTCCATCTGCCTACATCGCGCGAGCCTGATTTTCAAGGCTACTTCAAATATTTGGGCTATCCTTAAGTGAACTGACAAAGAGCTTTTAAACGGAGCGTTAAGTTGCTTTCGTAATTTGTTAAGGCTGTTTTGGAGAAAATGTGGAAGAGTAGAAGAGCCTGTATTTAAATTAAAAATCTTAAGCGGGATAAAAGCCTGGATTTTTTCTGTAAGGCTCTGCAAAAGCTCATGGAAAAAGTTTGGATCGATGATTGAAAATATGGTATGCTAATCTAGATCGCTTAGGAATTTATTAATTAATTCATGGTTTGTGTTAGCAAAGTGGAGCGTATTGCATTAACCTCAGGCTTTGTAAAAGGGAGACTGGAAAACAACACTGAATTAGTGCGTGATCACTTGTGAATAGATCACGATGGAAATTCATAAAGAGAGGGTGGACATTGTCGAATCACATCTTTGGGCCTCATGGCAGCGGTTGGCTACACTCCGTTGCCCGCGTAGCCCTTATCTCCAACTGGCAGGCCTGGTTCTCGCGTGTGGAGATCACCGCCGTGTTGGGGCAGTCTAGGCTGTCGAACCGCATCGTGTGTGAGGGTGTGGCTACTGCCTGTCTTCACCCGGCCAGTTTGGGCTGCGGACAGGCGCCCTTGTTTGATGTATAGCCCCTATGGCTTGCACGTCTCCTGCTTCGGTCTTCCTGTGGTCTTTTTGCTCGCCTCTGTGCTTCTGCCGCCATCAGAACGCGATGCTACGTTCCACTCTCGGACACGGAAGAGATTTGATTTTAGTCATGCCTTTCTTCTTATTTTTCTTTCTATCTGCTCCGCACTGTAGATATGCATCCTTCGATGACTTGGCTGCAGCGTCTTTCGCTGCCTTACCTTTCATTTTTCCTCGCTCACCTGGGCGTCCATCTATTTTGATAATTATTTTGCCTTTTCTACGGACGAGTAAAAATCTTTTACCGACTCCAGTGTAATTCCAATTTAATTTTACTGAAGGTGAGGTGTCGGTCCTCTTGCGCTCTGATAATTGTGCATTTCTCCTCATGGGACACTTGTGTACTCTAATCTACAGGATGCGTCATTGCCTGCACCACCAACCTATCACGTAGTATTGTGTGCGTAGGTATACTGTATGTGGGCCTTGACCTAGCATTCTCATTTGGGTCTTTACTGTTTTTGCTACTGCTTGGCGGTCAAAAAACACCTTGTATATCATCCGCGGATCAGACGTGTATGGCACGCATAGACCGCTTGTTTATTTTGATCAAGCATAATGTCCCATCCCACCTCCGGTTGTCCTTGAACCGGGCCAACGTGGGTAAGGGAAGACATTTTATCAAGTGCTGTGCCCGTCTGCCATCGCTATAAACTAAACTACCCTTAATGCGAATGCCATGCAAAGTGAGCGGTGATTATGCAAGAATGTTGCAAGTGCAGAAAACCCGGTTGCAAGCCAGACTCAACGCGCAGTTGCTTGCGCAAAAACCTAACAAGGTTGTGCAATAGTGGGTGCTTACGAGCGCGGCAAACTACTGCGAAAGATGGGAGCGCTTAGCGCTATCATGTTTGAGAGAGAACAATCACGGGCTGAAAACGCAATGTCGAAGCTTCGCAATAGTCTAACAAAATGGCATTCCAGGATTACTAAAAAGGAGAACGCCATCATTATCATTATTATTAGGTAAGCACTGACCGAAATTAAGGCAATAAACTTCAATAAGTACAGTCAAAACTTTCGGAAACGTCTCCTAGGCAGTAGCCTTAATGCGAATGCCATCCCAAGTGAGCGGTGATTACGTAAGAATGTCGCAAGTGCAGAAAACCCGGTTGCAAGCCAGACTCAACGCGCAGTTGCTTGCGCAAAAACCTAACAAGGTTTTATAATCGGTGGCGTTTACGAGCGCGCAAACTACTGCGCAATATGGGAGCACTTAGCGCCTGGGAGACGTTTCAGAAAGTTTCGACTATATTTATATTGAGGCTGATTGGGACACGTTTCGAAGTCAGCCCATGCTTATTGACATGCTGGCTTTCGATTGCCCCTCTTTACAACCGTCTGCACGATAAGTGCCTAAAATAATTGCAATCGAATTACTATGTATTTTCTGATGGAATTTCAGCACGTTTGCCTTTTCTTATATTATAAAAGTGTTATTGCTGATGAGATGGACCCTGGAATAGTAATTTCTCACCTCTCTGTTATCAGCAATTATTTATGTGGCAAAACCAGACTGCACGTATAATGGCTCAACTAAAACCATCTAATCAGGTCACATGACCTCAGCTATACATGCACGGACACTCGTCATGTCAGCTGCGCTTGGGAGCAGCTAGTCTCACACCGATTCTTCCTGGCCACAGGACTGAAATGAGCATTTCTTATTTGGTAGTAGACCATTATCGACAAAAACGAATGACACTGGAGTTTGTCTTTGCCAGCAATGTTCTACTCCATATAATACTAACCGCTATGCAGCTGCTGGCGTGGCTCGAGAGTGAACCTAAAGACGGAACGGGACGAGTGAATCCATCCCACCAAGTTCTGATTTGCCTAGCAGTTAAAGGCCAGCAGCTCACGCAGGCAGCAGCACATCCACCGGTGATAAGTAGCCGAAACGTGTTAACGATACGGAAATGGGAGCGTATTTGAATTTTTGACGTACTTACCGTCAGTTGCCAGTAATACGTCAAAGTCGAGTCAACAGAACTTACGTGGGCAGCTTTTCTGATAGAAATTGGGTTGAAAATTTCTTTAATCAAATGATACCAACACAAATGAGATTTCATTTCATGCTGGTCGTATTCACAGCCTTAAGGAAACAGCGGTTTCCCTTTTAAATCATTAACATCTCTTAGCTTCAATGCCTACGGTGTGTCCCAGATTGTATTTTCCCTAAAAGGTTTTTGGGTTAAGGAATAGGGCTAGCCATTACAGGCTACTGCTGGCTTTTGAGTTGTTTTTAACTACTGCGGGGCTATGTACCTAACCCTTGGCCATATATTTTACAATCATTGAACAGACGGCCTCACAATTCAGTGTGCTGATGCATTTATTCACACAAATCCGAAAGGTTTGATGTCATGAACCAAACTGGTACTCAGCAGTGACAAGAACCATATGCTCGACTGTTGTCCTAACCAACAACATGGAGAGAAACAGAGCACAATCGGCCGCAAGAAAATGCATCTAAAGCATGCAAATTATTCTTACTAAAATGACTGCGTATATTTTTAGCATCCCGTTCAGGTTGGTTAATATTCTGCCGGATTAGCTTAAAGAAGGAAGGACTAGAAGAGTGAAGCCACCTATCGTAGACGTACTCCGATCAGGTTCAAGGGAAGCCAATGGCTAAACGCTCTCGACAGCATGCATCAAGCACGCAAGGGGAAGGCCACACGCGTTTTAAATTGTGAGAGGCTTTTAGGAATGTGCACATTCCCGACAGTTGATAACCTGACACAGAACCCTTTGGGAACCACTTTCAGCGTCTGCCCATTTGAAAGTTGAATTACCAGTTTACACTGGCTGTAACGTGGCGATGACCTAACTCTCTACCCATTTAGACTTTGACCTCTAGTCCCCATTTCCCATGTATTCTGGATGAGAAACCTGTTGTATATACTGTCAAATTTCTTTGAGTTAAATCCCCATATGCACTGATTGGGAATTTAAGTTTCTCGTCGCAACTGTCGGTGGGGGAGCTGTTTACCTAATTACAGATTACTTGGTCGCTTTATGGCGTGGTAGGTTGTTCACATCTCCATATTACAGACTTTTTCATTTGAGTAGGCAAATAGACTGATGGTCGCATGTTCCGTTTCTGCATTCACACCAAGTTTTCCGAAAAATTGGGCAACTTTGCTGTTTTATGTCGAGAAACGCCGCTTTTTCCGCTGGTAAGAGCTTGGTACCAGTGGCAATTTTTATTCAGATAAGGAAGAACCGATAACAAGGAATCAAAGATTATGCGGAGGCTAGACAGAAAGCGCTGTTTGAAGAGGAACTGAAAATGAGCTATTTTTCGAGTCTACTCTTTTAATGCATCCATCACTACTGTTACCTACCTCCCATGCAATAGACGATCGTGACATTTCTGAGGCTACGATGGACACCTGCACCTGTCAACACCCGTTGTCTAGGCTCGCTTTCATGGCTGTCACCGCCTTCTCTGGAAACCGGACAGCGAACCGAAGCAGCAGCGGTAGGGAGGTTGGGGAAGACCTGTCGACACTTCATCAGATGCCTCGAACTGGCAGTCTGAACTTTACGACCTGGCAACCATCACCTCCACATTTAATTGCTTCCAATCTTTTCTTGTGGACCCTTTCCCTCAATGCCCTTGTCCACCCCTCGACTGCCCTCTTTCCCTTTTTGACTTCCCAGGACGCTCGAAAGGCTCCAGCGCCAAATCCACGGTGGCCCAGCCGACCTTGCAGCGGAGGAGCCAAACATATTTGACGAAACTAGTGGACAGCTGTGCATGCACAACTACTTCGCCCAGGTTCATCAGTCTGATGCATATCTGTGTATAGGACTGGGTCCGCTAAGTTACAGTGCTCTAGCATCAGAAGTAGAAAAAAGACCAATTGCTTTGTTATCCGATAATAACTCTGTTGAAGTATAAATAAATTATTTTAGACAATACCCATAAGTGTACCGTCATGGTAAATAAAAATAAATTTTCGAGTGCATTTTAGAACGAGTAAGCCCACGCTGCACAATATTCAATTCACGTTCATAAAATAGACAGTCTGTTATAAAATAATTTAGCGAACAGTGACAAATCCTTCAAGATTGATGGAAAATCACAAAAGGAATATGATTTTATTAGTATTGAAGGAGAAAGAACTGATGATCATGGGACGGTAAGTATGTGTGTGGGACAGGTGGGCCCCGCAATGGAGAGTATATAGGAGCATGAAACGTTATTCATCCAGGTAGCATTCTTAAACCGAATGAGGCTATTCGCTAAATAAATAATAAATAAATAAATTGTATATTTAAGGCCCAGAGAGCCCCGTCATTTCAAACTTAGTATCGCGGTATAAATAATTACAAAGTGGATAATTGCTGAACTATGGGAGCAGCCACATTAACAGCAGAAATGAAAAATATGGAAGGCATATCCGATTCAGAACGATTTGCCATTTTTAAAACAATAGTCAACAATCTTTATCATAAACGGTGAACTAGAAAAGAGGCAGTAAAAAAAAAACTCCTGCGGTTAAATTGGAGGCGGAGTTCGGTGAGGTGCCAATTTAAAAACAATTAGGAGAAAAAAACTGCTTCACTAAAAAATTAATAGCTAGATGCAATGGGATAGTGCTTTGATGTTGCTGACAACGTATGACGGTTCGGAAAGCTCAAGTGAGAGATAATATAGCAGTCAGAGCTACTGTTTTTAACCACCAGTGGAGGTGAGAGAATATGAACTCATCGTGGACACCAGGGTCAAAACGAAGAGGGGACAGTAGAGGTCATGAGATCATCATCTAGATGCGACCTTGCCGACTGCATAGTTCACCAATCAAAGAGGCAAAACCATCAGAACCTGCCTTGATCCTCAACTGAACCTGGAGACCATCACCGGGGTTGCAAAAGCGGAGGAAAGTACCAAGGTTGTCAAGAGTTGGCGATGCTAGTTTAAAAGGGGGGGTTGAAAAGTGAATGCAAAGATTGACTCTGCAGTGGATGATGAATATAATAAGAGACCAATATAATATCAAGGGAGCTGCCTCAAATACCAGGGGGACCCTTTTCGAAATTCAAAAGTTGCGAGTTAGGGAAGGAAACAGACAATAAGGACTTTATATCTTCCGAAGTTAAATGTTTGCGTAACTTTGTTTTGCAAATAACTAATGTGGACGACAACTTAATTTGCAGTGGAAGATTATTTCAGATGAAAGCATATTTGGAGGCAAAAAACTGAGACCGGTTGGTTGTGGAGCTAAGGGGTGGTGAAATGATCATGGAGGAATTACGAGTGGCATAGGGTCGATCTACCGGAGTGAGACCGTTAATTCGTGGGAGATTTGGGCTAGAGTTAACGCGAAACAGGAAGCAGAGACCGGCTTCGAGTCTTCGACCCATCGAAATTTAATGTTTGCTAATTGGCATCTATCCGTATAAGAGATACTGGATCCAGGAAGAGAAAATAGTCTTCAGTAAAAACCCTCCTGAATTTTTTCAATCTTACTGCGGTCAGAGGCGTTCATCAGCCCAAAAGAGGGGACACAGCAGTATTCTAGAATAGGAAGAACAAACATGCGGTACAGGTCTAACTTTATTTCCGGAAGGAAGAAATTATGCGATATAAAACCCATATCTGTGCAGCCTTTGCAGAAATTCGATCTGCATGAGGCGATAATGCTAGCTTGTTCGTGTAACTTAGACCTAAGTCTTTTTATGGTTGATCGTTCTAAAAAGTGTACTATTTTTGAAATACGAGGGGTCCAGGAAGCTTAGCGGGGCCAAAAACATAAAACTACTCTTGTGATGAAGAAAACTCCATCTGCCAAAGTACAGCTCCAACGTGAGAGCATAAGTAGATCAGTGTTGATTTTATCCACGCAACTATTGGCAGTGTCTTTAGAAAATGAATAAATGCACTTGAGATCATCAGCGTAAACGAAATTTTGTGAATTTGTGAGTAAAGCTGAAATTTCATTTATGTACAGAATAAAGAGAAGGGGACCTAGAACCGTGCCTTGAAAAACGCCACTCGTGATCGGTTGAGGCGTCGAGTTGCTATTACCTACTAAGACCTTCTGGCTGCGGTTAGACAAGTAGGAACCAATGAAGTCAAGGAGAGGAGGCCGGGTGCCGAGGGCTTCCAGTTTCACCAGAAGACGTCTGTGTGGTACCTTGTCAAAGGCTTTGCTCAGGTCAAAGTATATCACAACCACTGACTGCTGCTCATTACAGAAGTGACGAGGTTAAGAAAAGCTACATGACACACTTCGCATGATCTCCTAGGTAGAAAACCATATTGCGAGTCGCTTAAGAGCTTATTTTCTAGGCAAAAGTCGAGAATTTGATTAAAAATAATTTTTTCAAGAATTTTTGCTAGAGCCGGGGTTTTTTGAACGCCTCGATAATCATTTACGTCCGAACGAGATCCCGACTTGAAGACAGGAAGAATAATAGATGTCTTCCATGAGTCAGGAAAGAATCCGTTTAAAAGATAAACTGAGAATACATGGCTTAGCAATCGCGGAAAGCTCGGCACTCTCTTAATAACTGAGTTTGGAATACCGTAAGTCCCCGAAGAGTGTGAGTTTTTCAGACGCATTATTTGCTTACGAATTAGTTCTATGGAGAAATCAATGGTACTGATAAAATTAAATGAGGATGCCTGAAACGTCGGAACCGGTTCAGATTCCATCGTTAGGTGATTTGCAAAGAATGCACTAAACAATTCTGCCTTCTCAGAGTCTTCGAGAACGAATTTCTTAGTTTCATTAAGTAATGGAGGAATTTCATAACCTCGTTTAGAGCAGGATCGACGGCGGAACAGTTGAGCAACAGATTTTGCAGAGTTTGGCTCGCTGAGTGCGCATGATTCCCTCTGTCTGTCCCGTGCAAGCTGAATCTTAGAGGCTTATTCAAAAATCTCTGCAATCCTTAGAGGTACAGATAACGAACTAGTAAGTTAATCTTTTAATTGCTTCCTCAATTTCTTTAGTCTTGGCAAAAGAAAGTGGGGGACGGTGGATTCCGAAGTGTAGGGCTTGACAATTTTGGTTGGCACAAATTCCAGGATGTTATTTGAAACGACTGACATTAAGTCAGAAAGACTTGCTGCATCGTTCATGGAGGAGAGATGCTGCTAATCCAATGAGTCCAAAAAGTTGTTAATTAAGCTCACATCTGCGAGGTCAAAATTATGATAGGTACGAACGGCGCTAGCCTTTTTCGATGAGACAATTGGTAAGCAACAGTGAATGAATGTATGGTCACTTTGGAAGAGGCCCTGCTTAAAATCAACGAAGAGAAAAGCAATGTCATTTGTGAAAATCAGATCTAAAATATGCTTGTCTCTCGTTGAAAAACGGACAAGCTGTGACCAATTAGAGAAATTAATGGTAACTAATGGTATCACTGCAGGTATCATCATAATATTTTTGGGACGATAGCCGAAACAACCCTCAACGTAGCGAGATAGGAGGAGCCCATCGCAATGGATCACAGTCCGCTTAGAGTCCAAGCAAGGAGGAGATATTAAAGACTGTGAGGATCCCCGGAGCGCAGGGAGATGTGACCATGTTACTCTTATGCTGACAGACCAAACTACCAGCAGATGACGAAAACAGAAGAATCTACTGTGGTCGTCAATATACTGCTTGAGATCGAAAGGAGGAGATGGCGTTAAAAGCCTCGGTGAATCATCACTGCGGTGGATTTCACAACCCGTTCAAAAACGGAATTCGTAAAAATCTAATTGTACGTTTGAATGTAAACAAGTAAATCGTGCATTTTCTGCCCCCAAATCGGAGGAGGATTCTTCTCAAAGTCCAGAAGTTGAGTATTCGGGAATGAATCAGGCAAAAATGACTTTATTCTTATTGCTTACGTTATTTCAATTTGCAATTGCTGGACAGATAGTTCGGCTGTCACCAGTGGCCAGGTTCATCACGGTCCTGAGGGTACAGCAGAATTGTCTAGCCTCTATCATGCTACTGACACACCCACCCCATTTAAGCGGTAAAACAAGGTAAGTAATGCTGGAGGTGAGCGTTTATGGAGCAGATGGCAAACTTGAATAGTCCATGAAAATGTGTTTAACGACCGGCTACGTCCCTCAAAGCAGACTTGGAAGGGCGAGGAGGCCCTCAGCACTCACATGAGGAGGCATGCCGTGGTTGCCACTTTAAATAGGGGTCATTACAATCTGATACGCAGTCTTGTGTAGGCACGAGTTACTCCGTTATTGGAAAACCTTCTAACCTCGGTTTTGGACCCATTGTGACATCGAAAGAACCTCTTGGAGTGGTTATAAGGAGAAGTAAGCTGAATTGCCACAAGCTACAGAAACCTCAAGATGGGCCTCGCCCTCTCCTCCTCCTCCTCCTTCAGTGCACCCCGATTGACCCTCCGATTTGCCGAAATTACGTAGAGTTTAAGACCATTATATAACTCGAGGTAACTCACACCTATCTCACAAAGTACTTATGGCTTACTCATAAAGGAGATTATTGGGAGAAGGACTTTTATGGCATGCAGTTCAAATTATCCATAACTTGGTGTTCAGCTCATTTTTCTGAACCCCGAAGGATGCTTCCGCATCCGATCGTTATACCGACTCCTGCGATTAGCCATGCGTGAGTTTCAATACATAAGGGAACACTGCTGTGCTGAGGTAAGGAATTAATTGTGACAATCAGTAATCTTCCTTTTTTGTCCTTTGCTTCAGAACGCGTTGGAATAGGATTGTTTATCGGCAACACAAACCCTATAAATTATTATGATTTTTCAGGAAGTATATTATTGCTTATGGTATTTGGGGTTTAAGTAAATTTTAGCGTACTGTTAAGACTGTTTTAATGCCTTGTTTAATTTCCGAGGAAATTAGTGCGCTAACTTGGAGTAAATCCTTCAGAGCAAGCCTTTAATGGCTCGGTCCGAAATTTTTTATGAATATTTGAGCCTAAATCCAGCAGCTACGGCGAAATAACCGTGTAATATTCGCAGCCTACCAACTGACATTACGTTATTTTTTACCACAGTTAAATCACAGTTATTATTTAAAAGCTCATTTGGCTGCTTGTGAATATATAAAGTGGTTATTCTGCAGTGGCTGCTGATTTCGGCTTAAACATTCATTTTAAATTTCCAACCGAGCCTGAAAAGATTTATTCCGAAGGATTTACCCCAAAGGTTGCGCACAAAGTAAACTAGGTAGAATGAATCTGAAGTTCATATACCAGAAAACGCACGGGGGGCGCTTTGGGACCACTGACGAGCCGAATCCCTCGCAGCTGAGTCATGCAGCCGCACAAGATCGGCACAACACGCGTGTCTGGGCATTTAGCTAGTACCTGTGCCGTAATATTTTTAAATCCATACGTACTTTATTAATGGCTTGTGCCTTTGAAGGCGCGCGCTTGTCATTTGCTTGCGGGGAGAGGAGCTGGGGGCGGAAACTCTCAGGGTGTAATTGAAGATTAGTTAGACTTGATGTCTTTCAAGGGTGCTTCTTAGTGTTACAGGCAGTTGAGGTTGCACAACTATTGCTTCGGTCTAATTACAGATATTTTGACAAGCCCACCAACCTTTCAATGTTTTTTGACCTAATTTGGGAGCTCACTCACTGAATCTCTTTACCGGAAGTCAACAGAAATCTACTTCGAATGATTTTCATGTCAGCACTGCCGGTTATATTCCTTGTAGGAGTTAGCACTTTCTATCTCAGAATTACCAGCTACAATTGAAAACTTTTATTACCGAACTATCAGAGTAGGAATAGGTAGCATCTGCAACTGCACTTTCTGTCCTGAATTTTCAAGTCAACACGACTTCGTGTGCTTATGCATAATGATACCTGCAATTCCCTTCTCCCAGTTGTTCGTGGACACTTCGTTACTTATTCCGTACAGTCCTGCCACTTAAGGATGCGCAGAATGTTGCGCCCGCCAATTTTATCTCCCCAAAGACCTAATTTGCCTGTCCAGTCAGAATTTAGAGGTTGATAAATAGCTAACGAAAATTTTGAAACGAACTATTTAGCAGGCAACAGTAAGGCGCCTCACTTGTAAACTCGTTTAGATGGTGACTGTACTCCAATCGCTTTTGCATTAAGTTCAATTTTTCCCTGTTTTGCTAATGAGTTTTTTATTTACTCATCATAATTATCGTATAGACTCCTTTGGATGCGTGCTGTCCGTCGTATTTTTGTTGAGGAACGCTCACCGATCGGTCACGAACGGGACAAACTCGTCCCGTTCTGCTCGGGGGTGCAATCTCGAACCCCACCAGCAGCCGCACAGTGGCTAGTATTATGCGCAGGAGAACATTATCGACGAAGACAAGCGAGACTGGAATAGTCGTTTCTGGGTAATTCACTGTCATCAGCCAGCCATATCCAACCCCAGGTGGTGTACTACCCGGGACCCAAACCCACAACTTGTAGATTTGAAATCCAAAGCTCAAACCACTGAGCCACAATCTCGTCGTCTTCCCTAGAGTTTTGTCACTTTAAGCATAAGTGTAACGACAAAGAAGGGTTTTATAACTATTTGGAAGTGATAAAGCCTCTTGAAACCGGATCTCTTTTATTAAAGTGGGTAAATGAAAGGTCTCGCATGTTTAGACGGATAAAAGTATTGCATAACAGTGGGAAAATATAACTTTCGGACAGTGTGGCCTTCCCAGGTGGTTGAACAGATGTAGAGGTCTAATATTTGTTCGTACTCAGAGCCCCATAAGTATAACGCCCAGTTCCATAAAGGAAGGGAAGGGAAAAGACCAGCAGTAGAAGTTGTGTATTCTGTACCGAATTTCAGCGGTGATCAGAGGCCCAGGCGCGCGGCAAGCTCTGGGCTCACGCGCGCGTCTGCCCGCAAGCATGATGTGAACGTGATTGATAAACATAATGTGAGAATCAAGCGGTTTCCGCTTAATCAGTTGATTGGGTGATAGCAGTTGGTGAGCCCCTGTGCTTACCTGTTCCAGAAGTTGTATGCTGTAGTTCGAGAAGTTTCCTCGCGCATGGCATGGGCATCAAAGTTTGAAGGCGCTACAGAGGCGCACATCTTAACACCTTTATCCTGACACAGCGTTCTTACACCCGCAGAGTAATGCTTTCTAACCGAATTTATATTTACAATCTTTTTTATATTTGCTTTTTGTGTTAGATCACCGCCTTGCCCACCTGTTAGGGAAACTGTAGCAATCTTTCCATGCAGGCATTCTCAGAAGCAAGTTGACTCTCGGATATGACAAATAGACCGTGTCCGCCTACGCAGCGGTGTTACTTCCAGATGAATTCCAGGAAACCGACTCGGCTGGTCAGTTGTCTACAAAACGGCGATATTGCCACATGGCCAACGCTTCCCGCCATTCATAAAGACTCCACCCGCAGCCTTCCTACGCAACCTTCGAGCCTTAAACTTTTCTATCTCTGGGCGTGGACGCGGACGTCTACTCATGAATTCAGATGGCACAAGTCAACATCCCTTTACCGAATCACCCCGTGTAATCACCTTCGTTCAAACAACAACATCAGACGCTTCTGCATAATGCCCCTCCCTCATGGTTCTAAGGTGAATATTAGCTACAGTAGAGCCGTGCTTTGGTTCATCTATATCTTCTTATAATTCATGGAGCTTATAAGAATGCCAATTTACCTTAGTTGTCGTTGGCGTGGAGAAAATAGTAGAAGATTAACCTTATGATTTCTGGCTTACGGACGTTTCCATAAGCTCTTTGTCCTTATCGTTTTCTTCTTTGCTCATAGACGTGTACAATTGGTGAGCTTATTATCAAATTGTTGTTTATCACCCATGGCTACTGTCGATCAAAATTTTATTCATCACCAGGATTCTCTGGCAATTGTATGTATGCTGCGGTTGAAGTGAAATAAGAGGCGTTAAGAGTATGTCGAGCTAGTCAGAACCTTTTCAAATGAGTGAACAGAAGTAGCAAAGACAGTGAAGGGTGTAGGATGTCTTAGAGCTGGGCTCATATGCTTGCATTGTTTTATGCTTTGCACAAGTCATCTTAACACCATGGGGGTTCTTCGTGGTCCCAACTTTCAGCTCCGTCCTTTGCATTCCTCTCCGTTGATTAATCAGTCAGAAAACCAAACTCACCGTCTATCTTACCGTCTGAATAGGTTGAACTATGGCCTTGTTTTCCCTCCATGCTCAACACCATTTGGAGAACCTTCGTGCTTGCAACCTGCCCATATCCTCATTTTATTGCTTGACGTATTTTAATTTTTGTCTTTCTGGCAGACCCTGGAGCTGTCGCATCAGAAGCAGCATCATCATCATCATCATCATCATTGTGCTCCTTCCCCTCCTCTGCGTCATCAAGGAGAGTTGCTAGTAAGCCCATGACTATTAAAAAGCTACCAAAATGCTACTTAAACCTATTGTCCTCTCTTAACGTATTGTTCGACTGCAGGGTGAAACGATGGCCAATGCCCAATCCCTGGGTCTGCCTTCTGACTACCTGAAGAGGGTAATAACATCGACTTGGCCGGCCCCTTTCACTTACTCTATTTCTTCCATATCCAATTCCAACGCATCATTAGAGACGTCAGAATCTTCATCAGCAGCAGCTAAAAATCAGCCTTCGGACACCCTGATGAACGTGACGTCTAATTACTTCCAGAACGAGCTTGTGCACATTTTGGCTACGGCCTGTCTCAAATTCCATGTTTTGCTTGGGCTCAAAGTCGCTCTTTCTCTCTACTTTTCTGTTTTCAAGTGCTGTGGGAGGATCCCAGCAAATGACGAAACGTCTCAGTGCATCCCAAAAAGACAGATTAAGCCAGATTGTCAGTCCGAATGGGCCTAGCCTAAGCATATGCCAAGCATATGCCATATGTCACAACCACCTAAAAAGTGTTATAATGCACAAAAGTAGGCGTTATCTCTGTTTCTGCATCGCCAGCAAACAGTTTAAGAGCACTACGTCAAGTGAATCACGACGCACCAGTAGGAACTGAAAACAAACCCGATAGAGATAAATGTGTCATTATTCAAGGGCTCCCTGAATCAAATGCAACCACCCCCAAGTAACGAGTTCCATAAGATGAAGGTAGTATATCATACAAAAATTTAAGTCCCAGAACACCATCGTCGGACAAAAATCACTCTCATATTGAAGTACCAGCATCAACGAGTAACGCAACCTCTGTGAACTCCCACTCTAGCGAAAGCAGGCAACTAAGGACATCGCCCATAAATCATAAGCGAAATATCGTAATATGGGTTGTCCCAGAATTCAAGTCCTGTATTACGAAGGAATGAGTGACACATGTTCTAGATCGTCTTTATCAATATATCATTGCAGTCCTGAAGAAAGGGAAAATTTTTACTGTTCAAAAAGTTTTCCGGCTATGCAAAGCAGACCCCAGCCGCGATATGAGAACATCCACAAGGCCTCTGAAAATTATTTGAGAAAACGAAACCCAGGCAGCACTTCTGTTAGAAGGAAGAATGACCTTAAAGGGGTCACACAAACAAGTTTTTTTCAGCCGGACTACGAGTCAAGGGAACAGCTGAAAAGGAGGGAACAACGGAGATAATTGATGGAGAATTTACAGAGGGGAGAAGCGGCTGAAAATCAAAGATGGTCAAATATTTCAGATCAATGCGTCATTCCTGTGGCCAAAACCTGTAGCAATGAAGGCGGCGTCTCCCCGACGAATCGACCATTGAAAGTCCTCTCCACAAATGTACAAAGTTAGTTTATCAAGCTGGACGACCTTAGAAACGTTGTGGATGAAATTAAACCATATATTATTGCTTTCACCGAAGCGTGGCTTACTGTAGAAATTAATGATTCTGAAATATCACTTAGAAAATATCAGCACTTCAGGAGAGATAGACCAACTTAAGGAAGAGGTGTCACAGTTTATGTCACTCACAAGCTGACCGCTATGGCTGACATACATATTCAATAACGCGATGTAGAACTCTTAAGCATTACTATATCTGCTGAGTATTCCGGACCACTGACAATATCGTTTGTGTACCGTTCACCTTATCAGACTTCCGATTAGGATCTTATTCTCATAACGGAACTCTTCAAAGCCAGCGAGAAGAAACGGCCTCATTGTTGGGGATTTTCACGCTCCTGGTATGGACTGGAAAACATGGACTGCGCAGGGAATGACAAATAACTTACACCAAAAACTACTACTATGGGCAACAGACAAACTTCTCCGTCAGTACATCACATTTGGAACACGAATGAGAGAAGGACAACATTCAAACTGTCTTGACCTGATTTTTACCTGAGATGAGGAGAATATGCTAGACCTACAGGATCGACCGCCATTAGGGTCAAGCGATCACATTACGCTCTGCTTCGAGTACTCACTGTTTTTCAAACCAAATTTACCCGATACTTGGTAAACAAACATTTGGAAGGGGAACTACTCACTTATGAGAAGACAAATGTCAGAGATATCCTGGTGGATTGGCCGACTTTGAGCTTGTTATTGAAAAGGATTGTTTACATCAACTGTCCTTGCAGAAGAAAGGCAGCCACAAACTGCCCAAAGTGGGTAAACTCAAACTTGCAGGCCTTGTTCAAAAAAAGAAATCGCTTCTGGAGACGTAACAGACAAAACAGCTCTTATGCTCACTTAAGGGAATTTAAGCAGCAACGCAACATTTGTAAAAGCACGGCTACTAAGCTGCGAAGGACGTGTGGACTAAAAATACTGCAAAAATTTCTGGAACACCCCAAAATGCTATATGAAAACATACGGAGTACAAAGAGAACTCAGGAAATGATTCCTGTCCTTCGGTCTGCAGATGAAAAACTGGCGACCGACGACCAGGCTAAAGCATCCCTTCTTTACAAAATCTTTCAGACCATCTTCAACTGAGAGCCTAATGCTTTTGCTGCTATTCCACCAGTTTTTCAACCAATGTGCACCCCTCCTTTCCCTTCCTCCTCCACCTCCTCCTCATCCACAACAGAGGACCTAGACCTAGACATTTCACTGACCATAGTTAGAACGGAATTACTCCGTATAAAACCTGTCAAGTCGCCAGGGCCGTATAGAATTCCCGCATTAACACTTAGAGAACTTGCTGATGAACTGTGTGTACCACTGCCCATCATATTCCAAAAGTCCTTTGCAGAAAGCAAATTCCCGGTAGAATGGAAGTGCGAATTCATCGCCCTGATCTATAAAGAAGGTTTATGACTGGACTGTGAAAATTCCCGCACTGTCAGTTTAACTTGCATAGCGTGTAAAATAATGGAGCGTATTATCAAGAAGCTGCTATCTGGAAACAACCAAATTATATGTGATGTCTAACACGGTTTCCGTTCGGGACGTTCTTGTCTCACAAGGGCTTTTCAGTCGCACGTGAAGTTAAAAAGGGCCATCCAGTAGATGTCATATTATTTGAATTCAAAAAGACCTTTGGTAGCGTATCACACAGGCTTCTTTTACAGAAGATTTGGGGCATAGGAATTTGAGGAAACTTTTCAATTTAATCAAGAGTTTCTTGACTTTCAGAGTACATTGCGTTGTTGTTGGAAACTCTAGTTCGGAATGGGCAAAAGTAGAAAGTGGTGTTCTACAGGGTTCTGTTTGGGGCCCCCTTATCTTCCTAATCTACGTAAATGACTGTATCAATAACCTAGATTGTGAAGCTGTCATGTTTGCAGGTGACATTAAAATATGGACTGATGTCACCTGTGCTGATAACGCAAAAGGGTTACTATAGAATATCGACAAACTAAGTGCCTGGTCAGCCAGGTGGCTTCATAAGTTTTATGTATCCAAGTGTGTAATCCTACACATAAACGCCAGTCAAAAAGTATCTCGGAATCACCAGTATTTTATTACTGGCACTGCATTAAAAGAGTAAGAAGCACACAAAGAGCTGGGCATGTGGACAACTACGAATTTGATGCCCTCAGAACACTCTAAGAAAGCAGTCCAGAAGTCATCATGTACACTGCATTTGATCAGACGTGCGTTTAAAATATTCCCCCTGATTGCTTCGGAAAATTCTTGGCATCCTAGTGAGACCACATTTAGATTACGGAATACCAGCCTGGATACCGTGTAGGAAGAAAGATGTTGACACCCTCGAACAGTTGCAACGGAAAGCAACGAAGATGGTCGACTGTCTTAAGAGTTTACCATACAAAGACAGATTGAAAATTTTTGACTTATTTCCTCTTTCCTACAGGCAATAACGGTGTAGCTTGCTCTGGACATTCCGGAGGTTCCGTGGCCATGATTCCTCTCTGAGATCGGAGGATTTCTTAAAGTTTTTCTGCATGACTCATCTGCGTGGTCATCCTTACAAGATCAATAGCGAATGCCCGCGATTGAATCTCAGACGTATTTTCCTCAGCCAACGAGTGGTATGACATTGGAACTCGTTACCAAGCGAAATGCTTAACGTCGACAGCATTTCTTATTTAAAAATAAGGCTTGGTGGCATAATAGTTGACAAAAGATGACTCGCATTACATGATTACTTAAAACAAGCCTTTTGAAATCTTTTGGGCTCTACCAATCTTCCACAATGTTTCGGCTATAAGTTTGGAAACGCATTTGAAGTTATGTTATGTCTTGACTGAAAACCTTTTAAATGTACACCATTTTATATTAGCTGTATATATGCAATGATACCTTTAGATTGCTAGGGCCATCAAGGGCAATGCCTGTAACTCTTCAAAATATACAATATACAAGCCTGGAGACCCTGAATAGCTCAAGATAAGAACTTTCTCGAATGAGTAAAAAGGAGAGCTACCAACATTATTAGGATTCAAAGTTCCTTGTTATATGCAACCTGCCCAACGAATCTAAATCCCTTTCATTTGAGTTATAGTCAAATGCGTGGGTATCTACCACAGACATTCAGCATTTTTAAGGGAGTGTATTGCTGCTTGGAGTTCTTAGACTTGTTTGAATTTGCTGCCACGACTAATCTCTGAGGTTACCAATTGAAACTACGTGTCCAGCAGTTCAGGCTGGATGCGCGTAAGTCCTTCTTCTCTTTCAGAGTGGTCAAACCATGGAATGTCCTCCCTGAAGACATTGTGATTTCATCGTCCCTGGAAAGCTTTAAAAGGAACCTTGACAGTTTTATGTTCCAAAGTGAGCCGGAGCGATGAGGAATTTTACTTAACCCCTCGAGAACCACGCACCACATGTCATATTTTATGATCGCTTTTGAAATTTTGCAACTGAAATGGTTTTTCTGTACACCGCACTTCATTTTACGTTACAAATAGGGTACTCAATGATCCATGCCTTTTACCTCAGTAAAGTTAATTGAATTGAATAGAGATTGACGGCATCCAAGAAGTGCTATATCAATGAACCTTTTTATTTATTTATAAGCTTTTGCGGCAGAGGTTCGACTCCCGATCGCGGCGTCAATTTTTTTCCCTTGCAGATGAATCATGGGTGTCTCTGTTTTCAATACCTTTTGGAATTCTATGCGAATGCGTTTACTTTATAAATCTTCTCAAGGCAACTCTCTCCTTTCACTACGCGGAACCTAATATGACCCTTCCCTGCTTGATCTCACAGTGCTGCACACCCCACTGGTTGTTTAATAATTATTTCAGTGTCACCTCTATCCAGATGGGACACGCCCTTGTTCTTACTCCTCCCCCTTGTACAATTAATGTAATTTTGCATTAATATTCTGTTTCATCGTATGGATATGTCTTAACCTGCTTGAAAACCCTATTCAACTCGGTCCTAGCCAATATTTATTCTCAGTGCTTCACATTACTCGGTGTGTGCTATCGTCAAAGTCCTCAGTCACTACTCAGGTGAGTGGTGCAGGCAAACTCGAAGTGAGGAATGACAATAGTTACTATATACCTTCAAGAGTATTTTTCACTGCCAGCCTGATCCCCACTGTATATTTATTTAGCCATTGTCTGTAAACTAGGCATAAGATACAATTATTTATTTATTTGCACGATCTTTTTTTCATAGAGAGCTCTTTTCCAGTTTCGGCGTTTATTTATATCCAACTAAGTTATGGTTCTACCCCTCACTCTACACCAACGACGCAACGTTCCTTTGTCTGTCAGTGGATTACCTGCTGACTGCGAGCATTAGCCACATATGTTCTCAAAATTTCTGATCCGAAAGGAACTAAAGGAACTAACCGAGTTGAAATCTCCAGGACCAGATAAGCTTCCCCCAAAGCTTCTGAAAGGACGCGCCAATGAACTTTCCGCAGCTCTGTCAGTGCTCTTCCATAGGTCATTTGTCTCTGGAACGCTTCCTTTCGCTTGGAAGCTGGTGCATATAACTCCCTTATACAAAATCGGTAGCCGGTCGTTAGTGACAAAGTACAGGCCGATAAGCTTGACATGCCCCCTCGGCAAGGTTATGGAACGTTTCATCAAGTGCGAATTGGTGCAATTCCTAGAGACTCATAATTTGCTATCGACCTGTCAACACGGGTTCTGAGAAGGAAGATCCTGCACAACCAATTTGCTGCAATGTCTCCAAAGCTGGACCCAAGTACTGGAAGATAGACACGTGGTTCATATCGCCTTCATTGACTTTTAAGAGGCCTTCGACACTACATCGCACCAGAGTGTGTTGTACAAGCTAGAAAGAATTGGAATCAGAGGTACCCTCCTCAAATGGATCAAGAAATTCCTCGTCGGTCGGCGCCAGGTTGTGTGCATCGGTCAAGAGAGGTCAAGTTCTGCTGCGGTAGAGAGTTTTGTTCCTCAGGGTTCAGTAATATGGTCAATATTGTTTCTTATATACGTGGATGATTGTGCCAGGGATCTGGACTTTGAAGCAACAATGTTTGCCGACTGCATTAAAATCTGGAGCGTAATCCAGAGCCCTACCGAAGAAGATAAACTACAGATCAACATAACTCGGCGGGAGGAGTGGTCGAATCATTAGCTTTTTCGGTTTAACGTCAATAAGTGTACAATACTTCGCTAAAGCAAACCATCCGGAGCTGTCAACAGTAGAAGCTTCTTTCTCAAACGTGAAGCCGTACAAGATGTAGAAACCCAAAACGACCTTGATTTGCTGACGACCACCACCTTAAAACTGTCCTCTTACTGCTCGAGAGTTGCGAATAGTGAATGGCTATGTTGCACACCATAAGAGGATCCTTTTTATATTTTGATGAAGATATGTTCGCTAAGTTTTTTTTTGGAATATTAGTATGGCCACAGTTGAAATATGCTGTACAAGACTCGGGACCCTGAACAGTTCATGATCAGAACTGCCTCGAAAGAGTATAAATGAGAGCTAACAAAATGGAAAGGATTCAAAGCTTCTTGCCAGATACAGCCTGCCTTTGCATTGCAATAAATTCAAGCATTGGATAGGAAACTTCTCTATAGGCTTATCACAGTCCGTGTGCATTCGCAATGCGAAATCGATTTCCGTGCCGGTTGTGAGTGGTATACCTCAGGGCTCCGTTCTTGGGCCATAACGATTCCTAATCTATGTCAATGATTGTATGAATAGATTGGACAGCACGGGATTCATGTCTGCAGACAACATAAAGATATGGCAACCAATAATATGCAGTACTGATGAAGAGACTTTAAAGGAAGGACTCAACTGCCCATCTGAATGTTCCGATAAATGGCAGATGAAGTACAAATTTATAAATGTGTCGCACTGCGGCTCAAAACGAAGAAGGTAAGCGCGATGGGCGACTGTCATCAATACTTCCTTGACGGAAGGTGCCTGCCAAGTGTATCCGAACAAAAGGACCTAGGAATCACCATTTTTATTCCCTAAATTCCTCCGCTCAATGTGTCAGGGTGACCAAAAAGGCGTCCAATGTCCTTTTTGCCATCAGAAGAACTTTCGTAGATATCGATAAGGAAATATTCGGGAGGATAAACGGGAAGTGTATTCGTTCACACCTGGAATATGGAGTTCAGGCGTGGCGACCGTGGCTGAAAAATAATTACAAACTGCTTGAAAGGGTTCAAGGAGGGCAACGAAAGCCGGTAAGGGTCTAAAGTCTTTATCGTGCAAATGGAGACTTGACGCTCTTAACCTTTTCCCTTTTGAGTACGGGCAGGTTCGAGGCGAATTCATACAAACATACCGGCTTGTGAGGATTCAAAACTGTGCGCTACACTCCGAAGAATTTTTTCATTGGCCACAACAAATAACTTGTATGTTCGTCGCCATTCGTTTTCACAGAGAGTTGTCGGTACCTGGAACGGACTCCCAGAGGACGGCATACGGTTGGACTCGACAGACACATTCAAACATAAACTGGATTTATATTTGCTTGAAAAATACCGTTCATTCTTACAGGAAGGCACTGCTACATCACACCAAAACTTTGCAGATACACAAAGAGAACGGTGGTATCTATTGTTCAACATAGGAAATCTTTGATCCCCCAGGATGAAGGTGCCTAGATCACAGTGTTACAAATCTATTTTATTTCTATGTGAATATCTTAGCTCAGTGGTATCACAGTCGTTCCCCGCACGCTGTTGTCCCGGTTCGAATCTCGGCAGTGCAACATATTTTTTCGGGGACGGACGGTCTTCCCAACTCAGTTATTAAGAGAGTGCCGAGCTTTCCCCGATTGCTTAGCCATGTATTCTCAGTTTATCTATTAAACGGATTCTTTCCTGACTCATGGAAGACATCTATTATTCTTCCTGTCTTCAAGTCAGGATCTCGTTCGGACGTAAACAATTATCGAGGCGTTCACAAAATCAGGCTCTAGCAAAACTTCTTGAAAAAATTATTTTTAATCAAATTCTTGACTTTTTCTTAGAAAATAAGCTCTTAAGCGACTCGCAATATGGTTTTCTACCTGGGAGATCATGCGAAGTGTGTCATGTAGCTTTTCTTAACCTCGTCACTTCCCTTCGTAATGAGCAGCAGTCAGTGGTTGTGATATACTTTGACCTGAGCAAAGCCTTTGACAAGGTACCACACAGACGTCTTCTGGTGAAACTGGAAGCCCTCGGCATCCGGCCTCCTCTCCTTGACTTCATTGGTTCTTACTTGTCTAACCGCAGCCAGAAGGTCTTAGTAGGTAATAGCAACTCGACGCCTCAACCGATCACGAGTGGCGTTTTTCAAGGCACGGTTCTAGGTCCCCTTCTCTTTATTCTGTACATAAAAGAAATTTCAGCTTTACTCACAAATTCACAAAATTTCGTTTACGCTGATGATCTCAAGTGCATTTATTCATTTTCTAAAGACACTGCCAATAGTTGCGTGGATAAAATCAACACCGATCTACTTATGCTCTCACGTTGGAGCTGTACTTGGCAGATGGAGTTTTCTTCATCCAAGAGTAGTTTTATGTGTTTTGGCCCCTGCTAAGCTTCCTGGACCCCTCGTATTTCAAAATAGTACACTTTTAGAACGATCAACCATAAAAGACTAAGGTCTAAGTTACACGAACAAGCTAGCATTATCGCCTCATGCAGATCGAATTTCTGCAAAGGCTGCACAGATATGCGGTTTTATATCGCATAATTTCTTTCCTTCCGGAAATAAAGTTAGACCTGTACCGCATGTTTGTTCTTCCTATTCTAGAATACTGCTGTCCCCTCTTCGGGCTGATGAACGCCTCTGACCGCAGTAAGATTGAAAAAGTTCAGAGGGTTTTTACTCGAAGACTATTTTCCCTTCCTGGATCCAGTATCTCTTATACGGGTAGATGCCAGTTAGCAAACATTAAATTTCTGTGGGTTAGAAGACTCGAAGCCGGTCTCTGCTTCCTGTTTCGCGTTAACTCTAGTCCCAAATCTCCCACGAATTAACGGTCTCACTCCGGTAGATCGACCCTATGCCACTCGTAATTCCTCCATGATCATTTCACCACCCCTTAGCTCCACAACTAACCGGTCTCAGTTTTTTGCCTCCAAATATGCTTTCATCTGGAATAATCTTCCACTGCAAATTAGGTTGTCGTCCACATTAGGTATTTTCAAAACAAAGTTACGCAAACATTTAACTTCAGAAGATATAAAGTCCTTATTGTCTGTTTCCTTCCCTAATTCACAACTTTTGGATTTCGAAAAGGGTCCTCCTGGTATTTGAGGCAGCTCACTTGATATTGTATTGGTCTCCTATTATGTGTCCATAATCCTCTGCAGAGTCAATCTTTGCATTCAATTTTTGCCCCCTCCTTTTAAACTAGCATCGCCAAGTCTTGACAACCTTGGTACTTTCCTCCGCTTTTGCAACCCCGACGATGGTCTCCAGGTTCAGTTGAGGATCAAGGCGGGTTCTGACGGTTTTGCCTCTTTGATTGGTGGACTATGCAGTCGGCAAGGTTGCATCTCGATGATGATCTCATGACCTCTACTGTCCTTTCTTCGTTTTGACCCTGGTGTCCACGATGAGTTCGTCCTCTTTCACCTCCACTGGTGGTTACAAACAGTAGCTCTGACTGCTATATTTTCTCTCACACGACAAGGAGCGTTCCGAACCCTCATACGTTGTCAGCAACATCACAGCATTATCCCATTGCATCTAGCTATTAATCTTTTAGTGAAGCAGTTTTTTTCTCCTATTTTTTTAAAAATTGGCGGCTGGCTGAACTCCGCCTCCGATTTGACCGTAGGAGTTTTTTTAACTGCTTCTTTTCTAGTTCACCGTTTATGTTAATGATTGTTGACTATTGTTTTAAAATTGGCAAATCGTTCTGAATCGGATATGCCTACCATATTGTTCATTTCGGTTGTTAATATGGCTGCTCACATAGTGCAGCAATTATCCACTTTGTATTTATTTATACCGCGATACTAAGTTTGAATTGACGGGGCTCTCTGGGCCTTAAATATACAATTTATTTATTTATTATTTATTTATTTATAGTTGCATATGTATTTTAATTGGAATAAATTTGATGAGCCTTATCCCACCCGGATGTTCGTCGCCATTCGTTTTCGCAGTGAGTTGTCGGTACCTGGGTTGGATTCCCAGATGACGTCATACGGACAGACAGGACAGATAGACACAAACATAAAATGGATTTATTTTCGCTTGACAAATACCATTCATTCTTACAGGAAGGAACTGCTACATCATGCAAAAGCTTTGCACATACCTACTGATAACGGTGGTATCTATTATTTGACATAGATAATCATCGGACTTCTTTGAATTTGCCGCCACGACCCATCTCCGAGGTCACCCATTGAAACTGCGTGTCCAGCAGGCGAGACTGGATGTGCGCAAGTTCTCCTTCTCTGTCAGAGTGGTTAAACCATGGAATGCCCTCCCTGAAGACGTTGTGATGTCACCATCGCTGGAAAGCTTTAAAAGGAACCTTGACAGTTTTTATGTTCCGCAACGAGCCTGAGCGATGAGGCATTTATCTTAACCCCTCGAGAGTCGTGCACCACTTGTCAAATTTTATGACCGCCTTTTTGTACCTTGGCAACCCACACGGTTTCTCTGTATACCGCACTTAATTTTACGTTACAAATAGGGTACTCAAAGGCCCATGCCTATTTCCCTCAATAAATTGAATTGAAAAAAAAAAATCGATCCTTCAGGATGACTGTATCTAGATTCCACTGCTACAAAATCATTTCCTTTCAACGTGAATATTTTATTCATTACTTTGCACTTACGTGTATTTCAATTGAAATATTGTAGGTAACGTTTTTTAATAGGGCCTTCAATGGTAACGCCTATTACCCTTAAATATACTGAACTATCTTAAAATATTATCTTTTTCTCAATAACATCCGATCTCATGACCCTCCAACCAACTACCTAGGCCCACAACCGTTGCCAACAGAAACCCTCTCAGGCACAATTTCCACCTAAAAAATCCCCCTCCGCAACTTAGACCTAGCCCCTACACCCAAATCCCACCGTACCCGTCAACATTCGTCCCAGCTATAACTCAATTCCACCCTCTTAGCCCACTGAACATACAAAACACCTAAGAGAATTGTTTTTTCACCATGGCCCATTATCTCCCTATGCAATGTCCTAAGCATGGCGCTAATCAGCGCAAGGTCGATAGTTTATAAAATGTTTCAATTCGAAACCTTTATAACCCGGATACCATTTGCAGCACTGAAACATGGGCAAATAAATTTATATCACATTAATCACTTTTTATCATAAACTATACCTTCTATAGACAGGAACGCCTAAATAAACAAGGTGGAGGATGATTGATTTACATAAAAACTACGCTTGAACAAAGTACTCTTGATGTTCCAAATGAGTCTTCCTTTGGAGAAGCTTGTTTTGCCACGATGACATCTTAGAACTACAAAAATATATTAATTAGATTTCTCTACTCTCCCCTGAATATTGTAATGATGATACTGGCCTAAAAACCACTTAATGGACAATGTATCAAACATAAACAGTAAATATAAGATAATTACAGGTGATTTAAACCACCCAGAAATTAATTGGATCGAGCACTCGGCCACAACCAAACATGACAAACTGCTATCTTTAATTGAATCTCACAACTGGACCCAAGTAGTCGATAAACCCAGCCGAGAAAACAACATACTGGACATTATTCTTACCAATGATAGTTAGCCTATATGTTCGCATTATGACAGCATAACGTTTGATAGTGATCACAAAACAATAATATCCATGTTCCTACTAAACAAAAAACCAACACACGATTCTAAAATCTGTCACAAAAATCCTCTAAAATTTGACCAAGACTCAATGAACAGCTACATCAGATCAAAAGACTCTAGTCCATAACTTCAAACAACATGCAAACATGAGCAATTACCCTTCTATACTCTACGGTGTTCATACAACGCCCTCTCTTGTATAAATCTTTGAAAAACTAATTGCATAAGAAATCAAATTATGAAATCCTCCAAACATGGCTTTTTTACCGGACCGCTCCTGTGAAACCTGCCACATGTCTTTTCTAAATCTACTAAACTCTCTTCGTAATGATCATCTATCCGCAGTAGTTATCCCGTTTGATCTTAGTAAGGCATTCGATAAAGTGCCTCAAAGACGACTTCTAGCTAAAATATAGACTAAAGGATTTCTAAGTTCCCGTACTGACTTTATTATATCATACCTATCGAAACGAAAAAAACTTTGCAGTGGGGTCTTCATAATCAAGTGGTCAACCGATTGTGTGTGGTGTCCTTCAATGAACAATGTTAGGTCCTTTGTTGTTCTTATTTAACATAAATTATATGTCATCGATATTAAAACATTATCAATCTAAAAATTTATGCTGATGAACGCAAATGCGAATATTCCTTCTCTAACTCTAAGGCCGAACGATGCGTAGAACAAATGCATTCGGACATAGACGCCCTATCGGCCTGAAACTCCAAATGGCTAATTGAGTTCTCATATTCTAAGTTTCGCTTTATGCGATTTGGGCCTGCAAGGCGTTCGCAAACTGTTTTTTTAAAGTTGCCCTATGACTGAATGTTCCCCCATCAAAGATTTGGGCTTAAGCTACAAAAATAAATTACATCATTCGCCTCTCGCTGATAGAATGACGGTCAAAGCTGCTCAGATTTGCGGCTTATTTCTTATAATTTCTACCTCCCTGAAATTAATTTAAGACTTTATCGTATGTTTGTGCTTCCCATTCTTGAATTTTGCTGTCCTTTTTTCGGTTTAATGAACGAATTTAGCCGAAAAAAATTGAAAATGTCCAAAGACCTTTCACAAAAAAACTCCTGTATCCGACTCTTTCAAATACGTCCTACTCAACTAGATGCCAGTTGACGAAGCTAAAATTTATTCGGGTCAAGAGAATGGAAGCAGGCTTTTATCTCCTTTTTCAACTAAATAATAGCTTAAATCTCCCCAAGCTTTCTTTCATTGCCCCAGTTAGTGTTCCTTATAACCAAAGAAATTGAAGGCCTATTTTATTTTATTTTATTTATTTATTGCCAGTTTACAGGCAAGGTCAAAAAAATATATACATTAGTGGGTCAAGTGGACAGTGTAAAAAACTCCTCATCGTTGTTTCGGGAGTTTTCAAGAGAAAAAAATCAGTTTATTGAGTAATTAAAGTTCAGGACAGGGACGCGTTGACACAGGTGCCCGGTGAAGAACTCCATTCAGTGTTTTGGATCCGGTTTTCTGCACCAGCAGATATGTCGGCGAGCGGCTGTTCGCTGTCGACTGAGAAATAAGCCGATTGAGGTCTGCAGAGCCAGCAATATTGCCCTCAGCATGAAGTCCGGCACAGGATTCAGAGTCCGTGAACGCCATCAATACCGAAGAGAGCTTCCACAGAGTCAGCACCCAAAAGTTTTGGAAGGTATCCTGAATGTAGAAAACTAGTGACAGCTCGCGTAATCAAGGGATAACTTTTCTGAATTTTGATACTTCTGGGTAGCTTTTTCCAGATCACTATAGCGTTTACCGAAAAAACTGTCGGTATCTAACTGTGCGTGCCAAAGGAAGAAATAAAAATACATCTAGATGACTGGTGCGCCGAGAGTGGTCGAGCTGCCTCAGAGATGTAAGGGAGTTAAATGTACAACTGTTTAAAAGTTTAAACAGTAAAAATAGTCTCTTCTGTAATCTGCGAAGCCACAACGGGTCAAGGCTTGTAAGCTCACAGCGTTGTTGGTCAGACAGGTTTCTGTGCTCTGAAGTGAAAACTCTTTTAGTAAAGAAGTGCTGGACTGATTCTATCTTCTTCCATTCACTAGCGTGCAGAAGGCTAAATAGAAACGAGCAGTATTTCAGACTAGGCCTGACTTACATTTTAAAGAGGCTGAATCTAATATTGACGGTCTTAAAATTTCTGAAAATCAACCCAGTAGTTTGGCGGTCTTTCAAGACAATCAGGGCGCATTGCTCTGACAGATTGAACTCTGCCTCCATTTTTAAGGTAGGAGATATTTCACTGCCTATTTTCTAGATAACAGTTAATTTCAAAACATTGCTAACTGTTTCCCTAACAGGACAGGTTTTTCCTACGTCATTAAATATTTTTACATTTTATCTGCACACATTGTCCTAATTTAATGTCGTTACTTATGTTTGTTTTGACAGTGCCTTCCCGGCGCTAACCAAATATAAATTTCAAACAAAATCCTTCTCCGCCAATTTAACAGTAGAAGATGAACCTATGCTACATTCAATCGAATTAAACAAACTTAACCTTAGTGAGATTGATTTTATTTTAGAAACATTAAAAATAGCTATCCAACAACTACCCAAGTCCCCCTCATATGAGACCGATAACATTTCCCATGTATAATGAACCATATGATATACGCCCAATACTCCTTCTAAACTATTCTCGTTACTTTAAGCAAATGCAATTTTTCCAGAAATAGGAAAATATTCCAGCATTGCACCAAATCATACATACGGTAACCGATCTAATACCGAAAGCTATCGTGATGGTCATAGAACAACGACAATTGCCAAAATTCTATAAAAAATAGTTTTCAATCAAATAATAAATTACTTGACAAACACCAACTTCGTACCTCCCTCAAAACATGCCTTCTTACCTTAGAATTAATGTTAGTCCTGTCATCTCACTTCTCTGCAATTCATTTCCAGCAACAGAGATGAAGGATATTCGGTAGCCACAGTATACTTGGACCTCCAAAAATCCTTCGACAAAGTCCCCCATAAAAAGCTTATTACGAATCTAATAAGCCATGGCATATGGCCTCCATACTTGACTTTCTCACATCTTCCTCAAAAACCGACATCAAGTAGTGCAGATTCGACACTTCATCTCAGACCCATCGCATATTACTAGTGGAGAACCATCTTAGGTGCCTTTCTTTCGCATATAATTAACGACCTATCGACCAAAAGATTTACACATGCAGACGATTTAAAACTCGCATATGCGTTTAATGAGCACACAGTGACTAATATGCGCACTACCATCGCAGCGGATCTCAAAAAGCTTAATAACTTGAGTAACCAATGGAAAATGCCATTCTCACGTACCAAATGCAATCTAATGATCGATGGTCCACAAAAACTGCCACCCATAATGTTTGATGATTAAGAAACGAAGGAATCACTATCCATAAAAGACTTAGGACTGAGCTATTCAAATACACATTACTTATTCCACCCCCCCCCCCCCCCACGTTAAACTAATATCACCAAAATCCACTCGCCAATGCAGATTCAAATTTAAAAATTTCAGCTCAAATATTCTAAAGACACATCTTTTTAAAATGTACGTATTACCTCTTCTGGATAACTGCCTAATTTTCTTTGGTATAATGCCTTCAAATGGCCGGAATAGATAAGAAAGCATTCAAAGTCGCTTTCTAGATCTTTGTTCAACTCGATGGCATACAAGTTTCGTATATTTAACTATACAATACATATATTCTTCCACCTCTCTGGATCAGAAGGCTCCAAAATGGTCTCATTTTCCTGTTCAAGGTCACACACGACCGAGATATTATCAGAATGAATATAATGTCAAATCAGAACGGCCCAAGAGCCACGAGAAATAAAGCAAATATCAGTAGAATACACATATTCAAAAAAGTCCAACGATCAAATCTCTATCCCATAAGATGTATGATTATATGAAATGCCCTCCCTAGTAACTTGATAAACCGTGCAGCAGAAAACCCGAAGCTCTTCTACAACTACATTAGGCAGTGCACTCGAAATAAAGACCCCATCCCTTTGTGAAAAACGGATGAAGGCGTCGAACTTTGCAAGGACGAGGAAAGGGCTGAGCATCTATCTGAGTGTTTTCAGTCGGTTTCTACGAGAGAAGCCAATCTAACCGCTGATAACTATAGTGTGGAAGAGATCCCGACAATTGACTCAGTGGTCATAACAGAACCTATTGTTTTTCAGGAACTACTGAAGCTGGACGAAACCAAATCGCCAGGTCCTGATGTAATACTGGCGAAGTTGTTGAAGGAGTTGGCTGTAGTGTTGGCAGAACCTTTGTGTCTACTCTTCCAAGCCTCTCTCGCTGCAGGCAGATTGCCACCCGATTGGAAGACCGCGTGGATTTCCCCGATACATTAAAGTGGCAGCCAAGCTTCTGCAAATAACTACAGGCCGGTAAGTCTCACCTCCATATGTTGCAAGATTATGAAGCGCATCATCAAACGTGAACTGATGCAGTTTCTGGAGCAAAATCATTTTCTCTCTGACGCGCAGCACGGATTCCGCAGAGAAAGGTCTTGTTTAACTAATTCGCTCTACTGTCTGGAACGATGGACCCGAGCGGTCGATGAAGGAAATGTAGTGCACGCAGTCTACATAGACTTAAAGAAGGCCTTTGATAGAGTGCCTCACCAACGTCTCCTATACAAACTCAACCGTATTGGGGTAAGGGGCAAGCTTTTGAAGTGGATCGAAAACTTCTTGATTGGGCGATCTCAGATTGTCCATCTTGGCGATCAACAATCGGCGGAGGTGGTGGTTGAGAGTGGGGTTCCTCAGGGCTCCGTCCTTGACCCTATCCTCTTCCTTATATACATTGATGACTTCGTAACTGGCTTGGACTGTGACATCGCCATGTTTGCTGACGATATAAAGCTTTGGAAGGTCATCCACACCGCAGCTGATGAAAAAAATCTACAGGCGAACTTGCATCGACTCGAGGAATGGTCGCACAACTGGCTCCTCCCATTCAATGCTACCAAGTGCAATATTCTGCGATTCGGCAGAACCAGCTCCGGACACCAGAGAATTTACTATCTGTACGACACACCGCTACCAGAGGTAGAGGCTCAGAAAGATCACGGAGTATGGATCACGCCCACACTGAAGCCATCGTTCCATTGCTCAAAAGTAGCAAAATCTGCGATTTCAAGCTTGTATCTAATTAAGCGAGCGTTTGCAAAGTTCGACAAAGAGTGCTTTAATAAGGTCTTCGGGATGTTCGTGCGACCATAATTGGAATTTGCCATACAAGCCTGGAGACCGTGGTCTGTCAAAGACCACAGCACCATTGAGAAGGTCCAAAGACGTGCAACCAAGCTTGTTCAAGGTCAAAGATGCCTGCCTTACGAGACACGATTGTATAATCTTGATCTGTTTCCTCTGGACTATAGACAGCTACGCGGCGACTTATTACAAGCCTTTCGCATGCTGTGGGGTCAGAATTGTTGCCTTGCATCTGGCAACTTCTTTGAGCTGGCCACTTCCACTACTTTGCGAGGACATCCTATTAAACTACGTGTGACAGGTGCAAGACTCGACACAAGACGGTTCTTCTTCTCTAACAGAGGGATTAAGGCCTGGAATGCTCTGCCTGCGGACATAATTCTGTCCCCATCCGTTGACACTTTTAAGCGGAAGTTTGACCAGTACAGCCATAAGTACCACCACGACATCCGAACCTAACACATTTCCTGAAACATATTCCCATCAGCAAATTTCGCGTCAAATAACATACTACTCCATATTTTTGAGTAACATTATTTTATAATTGTTTGTCCGATGCCCTGCAGTTTGTCGGGGAGATAACCCTTGGTCCAACGTCCATTATATGTCAGCCTTTTTTTAATTTGCATTGTCATTGACATCAATAGGGAGCTCAAAGGCTTCGCCTATATTTCCCTTAAGAAAACTGAACTGAACTGAAAAACAGTCATAGTCTAGTTGAATTTAAAAGAAAAAGCAGGAACCTTTCCTCGCATAATAATACAAATATATTCTTAAAATTGGACATTTTTTAAGCCAGTTCTTTGATAGAGAATTTGGACTGAAATGGAATGCCACAAACCGCCAGAAACCTCATGTTCAAAATCGAAAAATACGCTTATATATGTTATGAACACCATACATACATATACATTTGATTGTAGTCTATACCACAGTCATAAAAATCCCCGCTCTTCCCATGCTTTGACCCACCCAACATAAAATAAAATAAGTTAGGCAACAATTATTAACATAACTTCAATAAACTTATAAATATTTCATGCAAATAATTACAGGATCAACATCATGCAAAAAAGGAACAAAGATTTTGCATATTGCACAAAGGCAATAAATGCATGAATGCACCATAATCATAAATATTTAATATGTACATGTCTTTTCATATCCATCAGTTGACCTACCAGACACTAAAAATTGTTTAAACCCTAACTTCAATAAACCTATAGAGGTCTGATTTCACTAATTCCATTATCAATATCAGGTTAGAAACAATTTTTTATTTTTCATATCGTATAAACACAATAAATGTGTACATGTACTATAATCCTAAATATTTAATCTCTTCCTTCCTTATCCGATCACAGATATCGGACAAAAAACATTATTTCAGTAAAAAAGCTTAACATAACTGTATAAACTTGTCATGATTATAAATTTCCGTTTTTTTTTCTTATCATAGCCATGAAGTAACCTTTATAATGCTACAAAATAATTTGTACAATAACTATCAACATGCCTTCGCTAAACCCACTATGATCTGTTGTATTGTAAAGATAGAACCAAAGTTTCTCAAATTTTTCTACTATCTCAGTTTACTAGCAGATTACTGACGCCAGGAACGGACACTCCCATTGTCTAGCGTGCACAAGTTTTCATGTCAATTCTCTAGTCCTATTGGCTCGTGTCACTTGAAAAGTCGGGAAGTCTATATTTTCCCTACCTGTGAAAACGTTGTTACTACCAATCAAGGACGAAAAGGCCATAAAAACTGTACTGATAATCATATGGGCTCTATTCTATCTACAATGTATAATTTATGCATACCCAATGGTCTATTCAGTGTAAACCTATCAAATCTACTGAAGAACACAACATAAATACCGAGTAGAATGAAGGCTCATCACTTTGGACCGGAGACCGCTCTCGGACGCTTCCTTCAGCCATCGCCATTCCTTCTCCTACGAACCTCCCAAAGATCTCCCCAGGACAGTCAATCCCCACCAAAGGATCCTCTCAGGATCAAACCCCAATAGACTTCCAATTTCTTGTTACAAATAATCCCCAAACTCTTCGCCTTATCAACTGTCTTGTTATTACTTGGGCGTCATTAATTTGGGATTCATCCAATATCTAATACGGGTCCATTACATTTTGGTGGCAGCGGTGGGATACAAAATGTCCAACGACATGATAACCAGACTGGTCCTGGCGATAGAAAGTGTTTCAAACTCTGGAGGCCGTCCACCTAAGCTGGATAATCTGACGGTGTATGACAAATATGACCTTTGTACCTTGAAGCTGTAAACGAAGGTGCCCGCCCAACCGCCATCCTGGGGTGGTTGGACAGCGAAGTTTACGTGGTGGCCAGGGCTGCCAACCTTACAGTGTCACTCACCCCCGCGACAATCTTCGAGCATCTACGGCGCGAGTTCAGACGGTTTTCAATGCCCTGGGTTGTCCTGCCGCCCTCAAAATCGCTGACAACACGCAGTCGAGTCAGGCGTGGACTTCCAATGACATCTTCATGTCCTGGCCCGGCAAGCCTTCCCAAACGAGCCCTTCACCAAGTTCGAAGACAGGATTTTGAAAAACTTCGTCGACGGGATCTCTCTCCCAGAGATCAGGCGCCAATTCCTCCGTGAACCCCCCAGCAGCATCAAGTTTGTCCTTGATATCGCTCGACGTGAGGAGGCCATTTATACGGCCTTTCCCTTGGCCCAAGTGTCCTCTCCATCAACCTTCGGGTATAACCAAGCTCCTGCCGCCATATAGAACTCTTCAGTCGATGTCTTCGCCATGGGACAGTGACAGAGCCGCGGCATTGGCACACAAACAGCTCAATGGCAGTGGGGCCCTCCTCAGTCCACTCCTCCTTTGCATGGCTCCCCACAACCCCCAACTCCTTGGTGCGGCCCTCCACAGCCGACCTTTCCTTGGCGAGGCTCTCCACAGTCTCCTCGACGTGGGAACTGGAGGCAACAACGTGGTCGTCAGAACCGTCCTCCGCCTTCCCCAGGTGTCAATGTGATCACTTCAGGTGAGGAAGAAGCGCTTGGTAAGTGCATATTTATATCTGATATGCTTATTGTAAACGTAAGTTGCATGCCACACTACCCTGCTATATATGCAACCATAGGAAATACTAAGTTACCATGCTTAATTGATTTAGAAGCAGGCTGCTCCCTCATTAGACAAAATTTTCCTTCAACTTCAAGAAAGAGTGAAGTATTGCACAAAGCCTAAGATCAGCCTGAAGACGGTCAACGGAGCCACTTTGCTACATAAAGGCAGGATAGAGCTTAATTTGGAAAAAGATCACGTTATTGTCGGTCATAAGTTCGTTGTCTTTCCTGACGTTGCCTGGGACTGTATATTAGATGCTGACTTTCTTCGTGCATTTAAATGTTCCTTAGACTTTATCTTAACACTCTCCATGCCGGTGGTACTGAGGTGCCCTTCAGAACCGAGGTAACGGATAGTCAACATGTAATTAATGCATTCAAGTTAGAAGATGTTAATAATTTAGTTTCCCCTTCTCTTGACAAGTATAGTTCATCTAAGTTATGTAGTTTGATAAAGGAGTTTAATGATATCTTCGATTGGGATGGCCGTTCACTCGAACGTATTAATGTGGCTCAGCATGAGATTGATATAGATGTGACTCGGCCAACGAAGATTCCTCCTAGGCGATTACCCGTATTCTACCAGACACAATTAAAAGCAATGAGCGATGATATGTTAGACCGGAAAATTATCAGGCCATCTAATTCACCTTGGTCGTCTCCGGTCGTGGTAGTTATGAAGAAGGATGGAACATTGCGATTATGCAGTGACTATCGCAAATAACACGCAGTGACAACTAAGGATTCTTTCCCTCTGCCCAGGATTGATGCAACCCTAGATGCCCTTTCGGGTAATAAGGTATTCTCTACTCTAGATCTAGCAGCTGGTTACTGGCAAGTAGAAGTGCGACTCATTGACAGAGAGAATACTGCTTTCGTGGTCCCCTTGGGTCTTTACGAGTTTAAGACAATGCCTTTTGGCCTAGCTAATGCTCCAAGTACTTTTCAATGGCTGATGAATCAAGTCCTGGCTCAGCTCATTCCCAGGTCATGCCTAGTTTATATGTATGACATAATTGTTCTTAGTAAGGATTTTGACAGCCATATTATCAATGTCCCAGCCGTGTTTGCCAGTCTCCGACAGGCTGGTCCAGGCCCTCTTAGTGTGTTTTTATTAGACCTCGTGTAAAGTTTTTAGGGCACGTAGTCTCTGCCTCTGGAATAGAAACGGACGAAGATAAAGTGAAGCAAATCTGTGAGTGGCCCACCCCTATGGACGTAACTGAAGTCCGAAGTTTTCAAGGACTGGCTTCTTACTATAGAAGATTTATCAAAGACTATGCTCACATAGCCGGTCCGCTTCAAATGCTGACCCAGAAAGACGTGCAATTTAAGTTGACTGCTGATTGTACTAGTAGATTCCAGACGTTAAAGGATAAGTTGTGCACCACTCCGATTTTAGTTTTTCCTGACATTAGCAATGACGCAATTAAATTTGTTCTAGATACCGATGCGAGTGACACTGCCATAGGCGCTGTCCTTTCTCAGCAACAACCAGATGGTACAGAGAGCGTTATTCAGTATCTAAGCTGATCTCAGACAAAGGCAGAATGCCGTTACTGCGTGACCAGAAGAGAGATGCTCGCACTCACTCACTTCGTGGAAGAATGCTGACCATACCTCCAATCCCGGCCTTTTATCGCGCGCACGGATCATAGCTCTCTGACCTGGTTGTTGAACTTTAAGAACGCTGAAGGACAGGTCGCTAGGTGGCAAGCGAGACTAGCTGGTTATGAGTTTGAGTGCATATACCGTTCAGGACGTCAGCATAATAATGATGATGCCCTCTCTTGAAAGCCTAACCATCCCCACGGCGAATGTCCATCATATACAGACATTGAGGTTAGTACCATGTCACTACACGACTACCGAAGCCGTCTTTGGGCGCAAGCTCAGCAAGAGGACCCTTTTATCGACCCGATATATCATAGGAAGTTACAGTGGTTCTCGACCACTTAGTGCAGTTGAGCTGAGAGGCCATAGTAATGAGACGCGTTGCTTGCACACGGTGTGGAACAAACTCCTTATCGATAATGACATTTTGTTCTATCGGGATGGCGAACAATACCCGTGGCGTATTCTCTTACCATTATCCATGGTAGACGAGGTTCTTAATAGAATCCACACACAATTGGGGCACGTAGGCATCCATAAGACCGAGTGGGCCCTTAGGCGCCGATACTACTGGCCTAACTCGAAGCGGTCGGTGTGCAATTTTATTCGGTATTGTACCCTGTGAAATCATACCAAATCGCCACGACAGTTGAATAGGGCTGCTCGTCAGCCAATTTTGACGGGAAACCCCAATGAACGCGTGGGCATTGACTTAGTTGGACCATTACCCCATCAGTCCGGTGCAACCGATATATTCTAGTGATGGTTGACTTCTTTACCAAAATGGCTGAAGCGGAACCGCTGCCCAACATGTCAGCTGAAACTGTCGCCCAGACAATTTTTAACAATTGGATATGTAGATGGGAGGCACCAGAACAGATCCATTCAGATTGAGGGTGGTCGTTTGAAAAGGCAGTGCTTCACAGTCTTTGTAAATACTTAAAGGTCAATAAGATGTGCACCACGGCTTATCATACGCAAGGCAATGGCCAAGTGGAACGGACAAATAGGACGTTATTTGGGTTACTAAAGGTCTTTGTAGATCGCCAGGCCCCCTTTACATGGGATAATGCATTGCCAGCATGCATGCTTGCATACCGCTCCAAGATTCACTCGTCGACACAGCAGACGCCTTTCGAACTCACCTGTGGCCGTGAAATGTGAATACCGGCGGGCCTACAGGTACCTCTTGAAAATAATCAACTACCGGTTGGTTCCTACGTCGCTGATCTACACAAGAAGATGTGCATAGCCACCGAGGAAGCACGGATACACTTACAAGGGGCCCAGAGGCACCAAAAGGAACACTATGACAGGCTGGCCGACGGTTTTCCATATGATGTTGGTGATGTCGTGTGGCTCATGGAACATGTGACTGCTCAAGGATTACCGAATAAGTTGGTAATGGACTGATCGGGGCCATATACCGTCAATAGAAGGCTCTCTGATACGACATGCGTCATTCAAGATCGAAATCAACCTTTCACACCTGAATTCACGGTTCACTTTAATCGACTAAAATTGGTAGACAAGCCAATGGAAGATAACCGCAGAGTATAACACCCAGATGATGAAGCGCGTTATGTGGATCATGAGGGGGTCGAGAGGTGGGTTGAAATCCCACCAGAAGGTGGATAAGAAACCGCAGTCACTGCCTTATAAACTTCAAAATTCGAGGGACCCCTTACGTTTGCCAGATAACATTGAACTCGTTGAGGACAGCGATAACTTTACAGAGGAGGGGGCAATGTAAAGATAGAATCTAAGTTTCTCAATTTTTTCTAGTATTTCAGATTACTAGCACCAGGAAAGGACGCTCCCATTGGCTAGCATGCACTAGTTTTCATGTCAATTCTCTAGTCCTATTGGCTTGTGTCCCTTTTAACCGTTAATGCTATTGGCCCATTGAAATGTCGGGAAGTCCATATTTTCACTACCTGTGAAAACGTCGTAACTACCAATCAAGGACGAAAGGCCATAAAAACTGTACTGATAATCTTATTGGCTTTATTCAATCTACAATGTATAATTTATGCATACCCATTGGTTTATTCTATTTAAACCTAACAAATCGTCTGGAGAACACGAAATAAATACCGAGGAGAATGGAGGCTCATCACTTTGGACCGGAGACCACTCTCTGACGCTTCCTCCAGACATTGCCATTCCTTCTCCTACGGACCTTCCAAATATCTCCCCAGGACAGTCAATTCCCACCAAAGGATCCTCTCAGGACCAAGCCCCAATAGAATTCCAATTTCTAGTTACAAATAATACCCAAACTATTCGCCTTACCAACTGTCTTGTTCTTTTTTGGGCTTCATTCATTTGGGATTCGTCGCGTATCTAATACGGGTCCATTACCGTTTACAGAAATGATCTATTTTATACTCTTTATATCCACACATCGACTCAGCGGACACCAACCATTATTTCATAAATCATCCTGAAAGCAGTGATTATTTTATTAAAATTACTAACAGTTTGAGGTTATATTTCCTCAATAAGTTTGCAGAGATTAATCGTTCATAAATTATTGTCTAATCATCAAACCACGCACCAGAACTATGCGCTTGGAGGCACTCTCATCTGATTCGATGTACTGGACACTCCAAACACCCGCGATCAACTCTACCCTTTCGAATGAGCACTAGGAAATCCACCAGCAATGGACTATTTTTGATCCAAAAAATCTTAACACGAAACATTACTTCCTATATTGTATAGCTATTTTTTCATATTTCGCTATTACGAAGACTTTGAAAACAGGGTTTTGTACTTAAAACAAACTCCCCGTTTCGCACACTGTTTACCAAGCCTAAAACAAAGCTAAAGCAGCAACAGCAATAATGAGCTTGTTTTAGGCTTTGTCCTGTGTTCTAAGGAGATTGACGGCGTCCAAAGGGTGCTTGATAAATAAACCTATTAGTATAATCTAAATCTGTTCCCTTTTAGTTATAGGCAAATGCGCGGGGATCTCCGCATGTTTTAAGGGATTGAATTGCTGCTTTGAATTCTCGGACGTCTTTGAATTTGCTCCCAAGACCCATCTCCGAAGTCACCCATTGAAACCCAGATGGTTTCTCTTTACACTGCAATTAATTCCACGTTACAAATAGAGTACTCAAAGGTCCATGCCTATTTCTCTAAAAAAATTGAATCGCATTGATTTCGTCCAGCTTTCAATCGACGTGAGCACGTTTTTGAGGCAGGATCGATCATTTCTAAATCCGTTTTGATATGAACTTCGCAAGTTGTTCTCTTCAGTATGCTTCATCAGTTCCGTTTTTATTATCTTTCCCATCATTTTGCAACAAATACTTGTGAGACTGACTGGTCAGAAGCTATTTGGTAATTTTCTCTCTTCCCCTTTATAGATGGGCGTTATTTTGCTAGCTTCCACTCGTTAGGCAAAGCCCCCGTCTCTATCGAACTTTAAAAGATTATGGAGAGCGGAGAGGCCAGCTGGTCGGTGAGTTCATTCAGGACTTTTGCCGATATGCCATCCGGGGCAGGCGATTTAGTGGGCTGTAGCTGTTTCAGAGTTTTTCTAACTGTATCTGTTGGTAATGTCACCGGGCATATTTTATCTGTAGAGAAGCCAATACTTTGGTATTCTTCTTCGTCAAAATTCGGCTCCTCTCTATACACCCGACATAAAGAAATTGGATAAGAAGTTGGTCTTATCGGAGTTATCGCTTAAATTAAAAAAAAGATTTATGGTTATCCGTTAACTTGATTGCTTGATTTAGACAAGCAATGGCACCCAAATTTCGTTTTGCATTATTCACGTTAACAAAGAACCTTGTCGAGTTTCTTGGTATGCCTTTGAATATTTCTAACACAAAGGCTGATATTTCTTTCCTCAGAGGATTCCGATACCGAGTTCGCTGTTTCCTTAAATCAAAAAGTGATAAGGTTGTTGATATCTGGCGTATGTTCTCCACAGTCTCCTTTTCTTCCGGAGATTCCTTTTTATATCCGTTGTCCCCCACTCGGGTCGGGAGACGCCCGATTTCCTTTTAAGTGGAAAGCAGCTCTCTACCAGTTTCTGAATCAAGTTAAGTTACTTTAAGTCATATTCAGTCGCTTTATTAAAGGAATAATGATTTCGCCCTTGCGTTCCCTATCTACATCAAACAATTACAATATAATCAGATTTTAATACAATAAGTCTAGTACGTGTAACTGTGAATTCATCGGTAGCTGTGAGCGAGGCGAAAACTTCCGCCACTGACAAAATTTTGATTATATTTACAGTTTCTCAGGATATTATTATCGAGTTGCATTTGAATGCGTCAACATTATCTGAGAGGATGACTGCATCAGAGAGTCCGCTCCGTGCTCCAATGATACTCTGCGCGTAAACATTCCGTCGGAAGTCCGCATGGACCAACTTCTTCTTCAGTTTAAAGGGATAACGCCGCAGATGGTCCGTCCCAGCCAGTTTGAAGAATTTACCAAATTATAGGGCGCACTCGCTATTTATGATATTCTGGTAGGTTTAAATGAGGCTACCGTGTAGTTGCCTGTAATTAAGAGGAAGCAAGTAAAGTTCAGCCAATCTGGTTTCGTAAGGCGGATGACCAAGTTTCTTGAACATCTTTATAGCCCTCGCCTGTACTTTATCCAGTTAGTGATAATCCTTTTTAAACCACGGACGCCAAGCCTGAACAGCATATTCCAAGTGTGACCGAATAAACACTCCCTAGGTCCTTCCAAATAGATCTTTATCAAGCTGGACATATCCCCGACTCAGCGAAAATAACACTTGCGTAACGCGTTTAGCTATTCTTATGCACTGTGAAGCTGGTTTAACTGAGGTGGTTATTAGAACACCGAAGTCCTTTTGTTCCTGAACATTTGAAAGTGGCTGCCTATTGAGAAGGGTTTGGAAGTAATCATCCTCCTTGCTGTTCCTTCTGGTACGGAGTTTTAGGACCACACTTCCCAACTTTAAACTCGAAGAGACATCGAGCAGACCAGCTGCTCAGGCGGCCGGTGCTGACCGAGATGAATTGGTGGTGATCGCGCCTAAGCTGTAATGCTTAAAGGCTTTATCCAGATAAATTACCTCTGGACATAGACCTCTGATCATATACTTGCCAAGCATCTACCACACTCTCCCGTTCCTTAAATATATGAACCTGGAGTCAAAATATTGACAAGAAGATCGAAGGCTGAACACGGCAAAATGAATGACAAGACTAAATAGCCCATATGCGCCTGTCATATAAGCCTTATCCACCCTTGGTGGACAAGTTTTACCATAAAGAAAGCATGGTCCTCTCGGATTCGGGCTAATTTTAATTGTCATAGTGGACACATTAAGGAGCGAAGGAGACACGATCACTGGAACAAAAGCTTTATTAATATGAAGTTTCGGATTCTCACTTAAATCCATCATCAGAGGCAGATTCAGATAAGGATATTGGGTTGCCCAGATTTGACAGCATTTATAGGATGTAGTTGCTAGGCCACAACATGCCTTTTACAATTGGCAGTTACCGAGTGCATCACAGTTAATTGCAAGTGGTGTGCTAATTATCTGAGAGACCAGCTCTTGCAAAATGCAGTTGCCATGCCGTTGTTCTGCGTCAGCGTGCTTGTCAATATTAACGTTCTCCACGGTCCTCACACGTGGTACGATGATGGCCCACAGTCGAGTTGCTGACGACCGGATTTCGTCATCCGCTTGAGATCTTGGATAATTTGACTCGCTGATATTGGCACCAGGAACAGTGGCCATCCCCGCGTTCTCCGCGTGGCTAACTACTTTGCCCAGACAAAGTCTCAGCACCGGATATGGAGCAGGCAGGTCGTTGTTGTTGTTGATTGATTGAGGCCCGGATAACCACGACTCGAGCAGTTCGCGGCTCACGCAAGTGTCACCTATAGCGAGAATTTCGGCTTCATAAAACTTGAACATATGGCCGGATTCCGTAGGATGAGCCATGACTTGGGAGCTGGCGTCGTTCCTTCTCACTGCTGTTGCGTGCTCCGCCATTTGACTTAGCAGTAGACTTCCAGTTTCTCCAACATAGTTGACAATTCCAATCAGCCGGAATATGAGCAGACTATTTATTCTTTATGATAAAACTTTTCACCAAACGTGGATAGGGCTTGCAGGGCAGGTTCATATGACCTTTTTAGTCTTGTCAGTCATTGCGCGCTATTCAGCCTTCGATCTTCTTGACAATGTTTTGACCCCAGGCTCATATATTTGAGGAAAGGGAGCGGGTGGTAGAAGCTAGGGAAGTCTATGATAATTATACACTAAGCGATGCGAATATCACAGTACATGGGACTGCTGTAATGCATGGCGTGCAGCATGCATTGCCATCCGCAACGGTCGAACTGTCATGGATTTCGGTTGTTGTAACTCCTGTCTGAACCCGAACAAGTTTTTTTCTAAAATCAAACTTATAGACTTCATCCACTGATTACAATTAGGCTGTGTAACGAAAATCGTTTTCAGATCTTAAAGCGCTGGTTACGCTCGCGAATAAAAAAGTTGGACCCTATCCGACAAGCATTGTTTTACTGTTCTGATATCCACGTCTGCCAGGTTCCGTGGTTAGGGAAGGCACATTTCCCCACGTCGCGATTGAGCTTTTTCTATCTTCAGATGAATGGTCCACCCTCTTACGCAGATGTTCGGTATACACTTTTTTAAAAATTTCTTTATAGTTTTTTTCCACAGACATCCAACGCAAAATGCCACGGCTTTCAATGTAAGCTGATTATTTTTATTTTAATTACTTTGATTCGTAGCCTTACCCTGCGATTGTTCTTCGTAAGTTCCCTTGGTGATTTTCACACTCTTAAAGCTGATGGCTTCCAGCATTATGCATATGCTCAATCGGTTTCTCAGGCGTGTCTGCCGGCACCTGGAAATTACTCGCTCCCATTCTATTGTATGCAATCAGTGCCAGTTCAACCAACTGATCCCTGCACCATTAATCCTGCTCAGGCTGCCCAACCAGATCCCGTTCCTGTGAATGCCACTCGTCCAAAGAGCAAAGGGCTAACTATAAAAGATCCAAACACTCTGCAAACGGTTGACGTCGTCGACCTTAGCGCGCGTGTTAACCCTCGAAAAGTCGATGTACAACAGGGACACAAGCCACTAGTAGTTAAGGATCCTCCCGTCCTTGTTGCTACTGACAGACATGAGCCAACACACGAGGAGCATCTTGTTCAAGACTCTGTTGAAAGCTCGCCTGCTTCCGAGGCCGAACTAAAAGTACAACCAGCAGACTCGCTGATTCAAGAAGATCCCAAGGAATCGGATACTGAGTTACCGGCAGATGAATCTGAGAGTAGTGACGCGGTAAGAGAAGAGGAAGAAGGTTCCACTGCTCAGGACTCGGACATAGAGCCTAATGACTCAAGTGCCAATTCAGTTGATTTGGATGTTGGCGAGAAAATTCGCAGATATGACCGAAGTGAGCTAATTGCACTGCGCAGAGTGAGCGAGACAACCGCACCCAATTTCTTGGTATGTTTATTAATAGTTCTTAACTCTTCTCGTAGACTCAGTCTGCCGTTTCTATCAACCATGCTGACCGGGTACGCGTGATGTTCTCTTCTAACGGTTTAGAGTTCGACTTGCTATAGGAAGGAAAAACAACGGCGGTGTATTACGCTAAAAACAAACGTCAAATTGGATGACGTCGAAAATGCCTATAAACCTGCTCATTTACGCGAACCAGAGTCTTCGGCAGAGAATCGAACGGCAAAACTATCGAAAGACTTGAATATAATCCTGAATCGGCTACTGGACGATAACATATCAGAGATAGTTCAGGAAATAAAAAAATTGTCTATATCGGGTCGCGAAGAAGTCAGTGCATTAGTCGACGTCCTGACGACTAAGGTGAGAAGTGTTGTTTGGTCGATTTCTGTAGGCTACTAGACAAACTAAATACAGTGAAGTGTTTGCGCGACTTTGCTTCGAGTTGTCGCAAGTAAGTCGGGCTTAACGCGTTACCGTCTTAGGTTAGAGCACTTGAATCATTTAAGATGCTCCTCGTGTCATCTGTAAATAAAATGTTCGGGACTCCCCTCGAGGTATGGCGCTTTGTAAAATTACTTTCTGTAGACTTATCTCTCTGAACTCAATGCAAAAATAGACTCAAAAATAGCGGAAACAACAGATGAGAAAGTCAAAAAAATGTTAGAGGAAGACCGGGAGACGGCCATTTCGAAAAAACGTGATGCTTATCTGGGCATTATACAGTTTTTCAGCCATCTCTATGTGCATAAACTGATTGCAGATAAGAGTGCCTTGGAGTCTCTAAGGTCATTTGCAAAACCTACTAATCAGGATGAAGTTCTCGCGCTCTTAACTTGTTTGAACACATGTGGGCCCATCCTCGAGGCCAAGCTTCCAGTTGTACTGAAAGACTGTATCAGCGGTCTAGAAGCGGCCAAGAAACAGGTGAAGATGGAACAACATGTGGCTTACAAGATTGTGGCCCTTATTGAGTTAAAAACAGACAGTGGAAAAAGCAAGAGCCAACTTTCGCTCCTCAAACGGTTACACGGTCTTCTGACAACCGCCGTGACATTCGCCAAAGACAGGTTTCTACGATACCCAGTAAGTTCTTTTTTGATTTGAAGCCTTACTTTCTAAGGGAGGTCCAGCGACATGCAGCACCCTGTTAATGTAAACGCTCTTACCGTCGGCGGACCGAAGTCTGCTCGGACTGATGGCTTCCTAGGTCCTCGAAATGACTGGACCAAGGGGAGCTCTACTGCTTCAAGCACCCTGAATAGGCAAGCTGTTTTACACCAATCTCACTCTTCGTAGACAAGGGAAAAACCGATTTCATGGCATCGACATGATTCATTCAGATGTCAGTGAATCGGAAAGCGGAAGAGAGTCAAGAGCCCCAAGCAGTTCCACGAAGATGCGTGTACTGCCTTCAGAAAATCAAACTGTCCGGGTGGATAAGAAAATGTCTGCCAGTGAAGCCATTTCAGAAGCCTTCGACGCATTTCGGGTGTCTGACACTCCATCGGTAAGCTCTTGTGTTATTATCTAGTGTGTTAGTATGACCTTACTCTTCGTGAGTCAGAAAAAGCGAGCTTTGTTGCAAAAATCCTACTGAACAATGTGGAAAAAAAGGACGCTGACCGAAAAATGGCAACGGATATACTCGCGCATGTTTACAAAAAAAACCAACTTACAACGGATCAAATCTCCACTGGGCAAGTTTGTCTCGCGTGATTTTATTGATTTGTATTTTTTGTGCTCTCTATTTTCATTTTTCCGATTTGTTGGACATGCCGTCGCTATAAATTCTGACATTGTCGGCTAAGTTATGCTGCATCGTGTTTTTAGATTTATCTGGAGTATGTCTGAAAAACTGGCATGTTTTGCACTTATGGTGGACAACATTGCTTACGTGTTAGATAAAACAGTTTCTCGAAGCAAGCTTCTATCTAAAAATATTCGTAAAGCAGCTTAAACCTACCGTTTTAGCGCTGGTCAAATTATAAACTTGCTTGTTCGAAACCCGAGTATCAGGTCGCCAACCTAATTTATTCACCCATCTTTTCTGGGCTGGTAAACTCGATTCTGCGGTCATATACGAACCTCCATATACTTAGTCTCTGCAGGTGTTTGCATGGGAGTGTTACATCGTCACCCGGAGATCATACGAAGTGCCTAGAACTTTCAGGGTAATTTCTCAACCTATGTCGGTTCACCAGAGTTGCCAAACTTTTTCATTTTCGGATAAATTTTCTCTAAGGAAAACCCTGAATGCAATATTTCTGGGGCGATACTCACTAATCGCAAACCCGTTTGAATTAAGTTAAATCCTTCCGTCACAGAAAATTTGATTCTTATCAGATTTTCAACTGTTATATAAACTCACCGAAAAGTGGAGCTGCGTCAAAATTCTATTAATTGACAAATTAGCGGTTATGAAAAATAGATATGTAATAGCCGGAAAAATTGACCAAGTTTGAGGATGTCTATGCCTGTTACAACGAGTAGCTTCCACCACACGTTCTTCTCCTTCTGCGCATCCAAAGCAAACTTTAAAATGTGTCTCGAATATCAGTGAATCATTGGAACAAAGGTCACATAAGATTGCCAACCTTCTAAACTGGAACTTTCTAAACCGTTGTGGTGGTTAAAAAACTGGTTTGTAATATTTGAAAAGGCATCTGTTCTGTCCGCGTTAATGTGCCGGTAACAAGTAAACTCGACTAGAGCAAATCAAACTCAATGACTGACCTGCTTTGGGTCTTCATCTACCATGCGTCTGTTTGGCTCATTTCAGACCAGTAACACATTCTGTTATGCAACCCTGCCCCCAAACTAAATGTGCATATGCAAGCCTTTCAGAGGCTAGAGGTTTACTTTCGCAGATCTTGCGCGCTATGCTAATGATAAAAACACCCAGGGCCGGGTGGCGAATGTTATAACGAACTCAAACGAACCTGACCTGCCAATTGGGAGAGCCGGTCATCTACCCATCCTCCAAAGGGGTCTTTTTGATCTGTTCCACTACGCACTTGTTTCGCTGTCAGGGCGATCTACCTTTCGTTAAGTGAAACTGGTAATAATCCCTCGGTTTCGATGCAATACGGTGCCGAATACTGCTTTGACTGGTGCATTCATATTCTACAACTAAAAAGCTAGGCGAAGATGCCAGGTTTATTTCATGATTAGTTTCCGTTCTTCCTTACTCCCTAATTCCAAGCCCCAATAGTCAGTTGGCCTTGAATGAGAGGAGCGGTCTGTTCACGACCTTTCAGGCACTCAAAATCGATGTTTTGTGATTGGCAGGTGACGTTTTAAACTGGGCGACTGCGCTCGAAGGTCAGTGCGTTTTATAGACCGATGACTTCATCGGACAGACCTTGTCGTGATTTGCTTCCGGTGGACTGTAGGCGGTCTTTAAACTTGGCTTATTTATAAAAGCATTTGCTAAGCTTTATCTTGCTACGGCACTGTCTAGCTTTTGTGGCGACTACGTATTTTGGCTGGATCTCACATCTTGTCGTCAGACCGTGGCAGAAGGCCCCTGGAAAGGTTTTCGGTGCTTTGCAAACTGTCATGCAATTCAAATTAAGGAAATACAAGTACTTCGTGTGCGCATGAATAAGACTCCTGCTTTATTTCTCAGTGTATTGTGTTGCCCAAGAGACTACGTTGGTCGGCCAAATTCCGAACCATAAGGCACGGATTTGTCCTTTTGTATGTGTAAAGCCACCGTGGGTCTGATACTGAGATGCATGCTATGTACCCTTCTCAAGGCAAGCTAATATCGTGTAACTACCAGCTGTTAGACCTAGTCTTTCATGTTAGTCGATCGTCTCCGTTGTGACTGCGACCTAGTTTATTTGCTTCCTTCAACCGACTGATGCCCTTAGCGGCATTACGTATCCTCGAGTCCGCCATATGGGCTTTTGAACGATTTTGAATGGCTGCGTTAAGAGTGTTAAAAGAAGTTAAGCGCGTCTCCGTGTGTGCGAGGTTTATATTAGTTCGTGTTCGCGTGATTTTTCTGTCATCCTCGCATAGTAGCGAAGTCTTCTGGCTTTCAGCATGCCTGCTACACTTATTTTGCTTCGAAATAGTACATTCTTCTAGGTGTAGAGAATCATACCCATGCCGTTGTAAATGGTTACTTCCTTCTCTTTGAAGCTACTACGAAAGGTATGTTACCGACAAAAGGCATCAACGACAAACTTTCACTTCCGAAGTTTATTCTCCCCAGCGTTAATATTGCCGTGGCATCTCAGCCATTTTTGGCGGGCTAATAATCTTGATATATGGTTTGCCCTACAATTTAGATCACCTGCGCGTGTTGTTAGATTGTAAAATAAACTTGGTAATTGCAGGTATTTTGTAAACCGCCTAACTCAAGAACAACTGGATCGATCCTGTGTCACATTCTGTTTACATTTGTAACAACCTCTATAGCTAATGATTTACATTTTAACCTCGAGCTTCCCTTATCAGTTTTCATTTGGCATGTCTCGGGGCACTGCTGGTAGTATCAGTTTATGTCCTAGGTTTGGTCTGTGCACAACTTAATAAAGATGATTTCTCACCTTAGCATTATTTGTCCAACAAGTCTGATGACCCATTGTTTAGAATGGAGCTCAGACAACCCTCCTGCGAGGTTTGATAAAGTGCAGCGGGCTTTTATTTCGGCATCCCCATCCAAGCTACCACTTTAAATCCACAATCATTAGGACGGTTTGACTGATGTTGGCTTTTCTTGTCCACAGGTTCTCCGAATTACTTGCCTTTTGCGATGAGGACTTCGTGTTGGACTGCCCAAAGGGGGACACATATATATCGGAATTCCTTACTGCCTTTGTAAACGAGTCTTCTAAGGATCTTAATCTACTTGTTACCATTCTCTCGGATCTACCAGACGAACGGAGACGCCCAATATTGGAAAACTGTCTTACTTTGGCCTCAAAACGATTGGGAGAAGAAGCAATTTCTTCGCTGTTTTCAAACTCATCAATCCCTTGGCAGAATTTCAATCCAACCCTTTCCGAGGGCGTTGTCAAGTGTTCTACTACAACAGAAACTCGCAACCAAGAGTCGGAAGAGGACCTCGTGCTTAAAAAAACTTCCTGAAGTCCTTAAAAATCGTGATTACGAGAGTCTGCGGACGATTTTTGCGGAATTGGCATCGTCATCGAATACAGAAACATTGTGGACAGTCGTCAAAAACACTATGATGAACCTTCAGAGTAAGTTTACTAACCTTACCTATATTTTAGTTCATAGGGATACATTTGATTAGTTCTTCGGAGGTTGCCAGTCTGTAGAAAATTCGATGTTACGTTCAATCTTCGCATAGTTCGTGGCTTCTCACTTTGTTTTATTCATTTTTTTATCTTTCCGTGCCGCTTGTTCTATCGCTATACCTTCAAAATGTTGTTCTCTACTCAAACATAGGTCTGTTTTGCCGCTTCAGTTTCCAGTCATTCATAGTTTGCTTAATTTATAGATATACGGACACGTTTAAGAGCTAACCGAAATTCCTTGCTTAATCTGATTCGTCCTTCGTCAGAAGCTTTTTTCTCGGAATAAAATGTTCTGGCCTTGTTTAAGTGTACCGCGTGCCATTACGAGGGGCCACATGTGGGGAGAACGATGGAACGTCTATGTGCAGACTCGTGCCTCGCCAGCCACCTGCACCCAATCCCGCCTCTGCTCTTTTTAACAGTCTTGACACTGAGATCACGTGGGTGAGAAAGAAGGAGTGCTGTAGCCGCCGCGCGAGTCTTAAACTAATTAATGCATTAGTCACCGTCTCTACACCCATCCTGCGCGGTGCATGTCGTATAGGACGTCAGTCGAATTTTCACATGGATCTTTGATACGGGTTAAGGAATGCTCCAGCCGAAGCCTTTAAACCATAAAATGAGCCAATAGTTCCAAGTTCCTCGCGAATGGCTCACTCAAATCAAGCTCAGTGCCATGCACAAGTTTTTTTGTGTCTGAATTTAAATTCAAGGTTGAACTGCTAGTTTATTGACAAGTACCGCTGCAAGTTTTCCGGACAGGCCAGTTTCCATTGGCTTAAGGGCATTCCAGTATACCGTCTAGCCGTCGTTTCATTTATTTTGTACGATTTTGGATGCAGTCAAATGCCTGTTTCCACGTCTTTCAAGTATGGAATACTTTCGTTGATGTTAAAATCCTTCTTATGTCATTCATGAAAGCGCATGACATAGGCCGGTTTTTTGAGGTGCCCAGATTTATTGCTAGTGCTCCATAGAAATAATTTTTCAGTCAATACCTTTTAAGTTGTATGATATTTCTAACTTCAGATGCAGGACGTTCAGATATCGACAAATTCGTCCAGATTCTTAAAGTCGTTGCTGACGGTTCGGAGGATGTTGAAACGAAGTTGTTATTTACTTTACAAAATGTTTTCTCAGGTTAGTGTTCCTTTGAGCTTATATTTCAGTCTGCAAATCGCAAGCGCATTTCATTTGTAAGGCTTTCGGTCTCGTCTATTTCACCGAAAATTCTTTTTGGCAACTGTTGTGTATTTATTTTCTGCATATGCATGACTGTGCTGATTTTCGTCCTGACAGTAATGCTCAAACACACGAAACGTATCATTCATGTGTTCTGGGTAAAATACACTGTTTTATGACCTCAAAAATTCTGTGAAGTAGGCGTCCTATGATTGTTCCCAAGTTGCTACCTTTCGATTTTTCTATGGTAATAATTGTAAGCCTGTCTTTGACCAACACTCCCGATAATTGCCTGTCTCTTTTAAGTTGCTCATTTGATTTTTGCATGTTTTCTTAATTACTAAGAGTGCAAAATAAGTAAACCGCAGTTTGTCCTATTTAAGATATCCTGAACGCCTTGTTTTTCTTTAGCCAACGAGACCTTTCGTCAATTCCTGCAGTCGCTTCTGCAATTCAAGATCATTAGTCATGATGGTCTGACTAACTGCTGCAGCAAGTGGCCGGCAGAGTACAAAGAAATGACTAAGAAGGTTCTTAAGAAAAGCCGGTGATCACTCCTTTTTATGCTCGACGACAATTCGCTCTCACAGTCTATGCTGGTAGCCAACGCGCCTGACAAAGATCTTGTTTCCACAATCCGTCGCGCTCGGTTTCGCTCATTTTATTTGATCTTTCAGACCCCCTTGCGTTGTTCACAAGGTTTTTGCTTGACTGTAAACCTTCCCGTATCGTGAGTTTTCTATTATTGGGCTGTTTGGTATTCGAGTCCGATCTCTTGCACCCTTGCAGGACCCGATCACATGTAAATTCCCAGGCCCACCTCTAACGTGACGATTGCTACTGGTGACCTTGTACACTCCATTATGTATAAATTCGGATTCATTGTTACTTGCACTTTAAACTGTTACCTATCTTTCAGAGCACACTGTATAAAAAGTTGTGATCCTTTGTGGCTTTATCGTATAATTGATCACTGGCGTAACTTTCTTTGCGTTGCGTTGTTATCCAATGGTATTAGCGGTGGTTGTTGGCATTTCGTCATTTTGGTGTGTACATAAACGTCACGCTGCTCTGGCATTCAGATGCCTCTTGTGTCCTTTTCTGGGCCATACTGACCTCGTGTAAATAACGGCTTTTAGAACTCTTCTCTTGTGCCGTCAGTCCATCGTAGCCGTGAGAGCCAGCGAGCCTTTCCGTTTTGTCGCGTGGACCCTATCTGCCCCCCACCTCGATAACCGAAAACTTGTCAAATATCGGCGATTGGCTAGGCTCACCAGATTTTCACTCTTAACCAATTTCGTTGGGCTGTCACCGTTCATCACCAGGACCCAAGTCGGGCAAGTCATTTTTGGAAACCGGAAAGTCTGTTGGTGCCGTATGTAATTTGGGTGAGTGTCTGCCAGGTTTTCAGTTGTTTGTGTAATTTTCCGACTGTTGCCGCCCCATCTGAAGTGGTTCCATGAGCCTTCAGCCATGCTCAGTTCACAATGCCAACTTGGCAAGCAGTCAGACCGTTGGCGTGTGAGCTGAATAACCCATTTATGGTGGCCACATGCTCAGTGATTAGTTGTGATGACGTCAGTCGGGCCGCATCCCCGTGGCAGTACGCGATTTCGTAAAACCAGAGCGCGGAAGTCTTGCGTACACACGCTGAGAGGGCAGGCGGGCATGTGCACCAACAAGGGTACCAAGCCGTATGTTGGAATCCCTTCATCTATGGATAACAGCTCTTTTTATGCTGCCTTGCCTTTTTGTCATATACGGTATCAACCAACGAAACGATCTACGAGACTATGGTTAGTCCCCCGGCACAAAACGCCAGGGCGAGAGGATTCTCACTCGCTCGCTCCCACCGTCTGGTAGCCATCTCGAGTTGAATTTAGGGTACCTTGTGTGCTTTCGGTGTTTCTAGTTGCGGCGACGAGGCTAATTCGCAGCGAAAGTGAGCCCTTCGGTACGTTTTACGCCTAGCGTAAACGCGTCATCAAAAATAATTTAACTGATCTATTTACGAAAAAAACATGTTGGCCTTGGGATTGGAGCCAATGACAACAAGAGCATCTTATGAGTTATGATTGGTCAACCGAGGTTTCAAACCTATTTAAAAATGGGCCTGGCAGCCTTTTGTTCTCTATATCAAGTGCTTGGAAAATTCTGCTTGGGGTCAGCTTACTATGTCAGGACTGGTGGATTCTACACGTAGGTTGGGTCCGGAGGAACTGACGGCTTCCGGTCAGGGCGTTGGAGATCAGGTGGTTAGAGTAGGCCGTAGTCAAACCTAGTCCTTGCTACCGTAGGCCCGCATCCCACCGAGGCTTCTGAGTTTTTCGTAATTTCCTCGGTTAACGTATTAAACTTTGCCAACACCTATTCGATAAAGTTAGCGCGAAGCGACCTGTCAACTGTGAACTTTTCCTCAGTGAATGCAAGGGGTGCGTGTACATAAACTACTTGTCCTTTCTTCGGGTATCGTGGTTTGAGTAGCATACGATAGGCCTGTTTTTTTTCCGGTGCCCGTGGACGTCTTGCAACGCAAGACAAACAAGCAGCCTGACTAGGTTTATGCCGAAATTCCGATATGCGTTTTCAGTTCGGAAGAATTACTTAATTGCAATTGGAATACTGATTATCGTGCAGCATAATCCAAAGAAGTATTAGTCACATCGGAATTCCGGCTTTTTACTATGCTCCTTACCATCCACCCGCTGGAAACACCCTTTCAAAATGTCTACTTAAGTAACCAACGACTCCCATTAATTGGAGATAGCCCTGCCGATTTGAATGCAGTTTATGCTCATTCTTTCTTGTACCACTTTGAAGCAAATTACGTTTTCCTCAAATATATATTTTAAATCTTGGTCCAACAAGTTTTTCAACTCTGGGATCGTTTTGTGTCCGTTGTGCCGTTTAATTTGTGTTTAACTTAACAGTCCGCAAGCCAACCATATACTCCTCGATACATGTAGAAGACGCCATATATAACTTTACATTTTGCGATGGATATAAACTATGTTGTCTACATTATAAGGCAAAGTAGTAAGCGGACGGATAAGATACTGTTTTAATGCATATTGCACGGCCTTAAAAATTCCATGTCAGATATACTTTCATTGAATATCAGATTCGACGGATACGGGATTTGCGACCAAATGAATGCAAGAATGAGTATTTTTGTTAATTTTGTCTATAGAATATAGTTGTAGGGGTTAAAACGGTGGAGGGGATACTGGCGAAGCTGAATACGGCTGACTGGGCACAGTGTCGAAATCTTCAGCAAACTGAGCACCAACCTAGGTTCCTGAAAACTTGGAGGAATTAAGATATTGAACCCTGCTGGAAGACGTAGTACACCATTTGCGTAGTTCAGGTGACCCTGCGCCCTATTTCGCGAGGGGTATACATCCATGTCCAAATAATGAAACTGATTTACATTGCAGCTGCCTCACCCACTTTCCCCACATCCGGCGTCTTCAGGTGGCAGAACAGGGTCGAGACGGTCAGATTTAGCGTATTTTCGGCGACTGGTAAAATTAAGCACCAAGCTCACGCATCCCTCGCATGATCCGGGTCGTAACTGCACGCATAGGGGGCTCTAATCATGGGTATTGGATCTCACAGACAGGAGTGCTGTCATAAAGACCGCATTATGAGGGCTCCACCGCAGCCTCGACTTCGTTCCAAAGGAAAGGTGATCCATTCCGACAACCTGCTAGGCCACCACCATAAGCACATCATGGAGGTGTTACAGGCTGTTTATAGTGTTATTGATAGGAAATCGATTGACTCCTCTGTACATCTATTCATTCTACCATATTTCAGTGGTTTGTCCACGTCAAATCGACTAGTCAGCCTAATGACACAGTGGCTGACGCAAAATGTACCTGTGTCCAAAGCGTGCCACACAACGTTGGTGAGAGGCATCTCAGCTCTGCTTGATTATCGCATTGCCTTGGTGCTTCCTATTCCGTTTACATTCCATATATCACTCTGTATAGCATACACTATCCTCCCAACTGGCGTCCCACGGAACCGGACCAAAAGATTGTAGCGGCTGGGGCCTCCCTATGAATTTACGCTGCTGTGCCAGTATCATTTCCTGCCACGCAGGAGGAAGTTATCTTTTAAAATTTGAACGTTAGAAGTTCTTCCTCTTGTGACGGGGACCTGGTTTCAACTTTGCGAAAAGTCTACGAATTTTATAGAAGCAATTGCAGGTGAACAGTAGATTCCCATTATTTCGAAAAGGTCGAGGGGGCGGGGCATGCAATTCACTCCCAGTGGACTATATCCAGCTTTCGCTCGTCCCGTGGCACACTAAGCTAGTACAAGAGACACATTACCTCTTCTCCCAATATCATTGTCATCCTTCTGCCTACCAGCGGATATAACTGTGCTGCTTAAAAAACGTTCATTATCCAAACTTACGAAATCATGATCATTATTGCTGATTATGGGCCATGCAGACTGCGAGACCCAAGGCCTCCAATGAGCAGCACACCTTGAAACTCGGAAGGGGGATCTATAAATATACCGTAATCGAGGGCCCTATAAATAACCAACCGATCATTTAAGTTCGAAATAATTGCCGCATACTTGTCCCCTCCTCCCATTCTTCCCCGTCGTTATTTCTTTTCCCATCCTCCTCTCATAGTTCCCTCTCCACCAAAAAAGTGAGTAATTGCTCTTTTTTTCCATTATGGATCAATATCAACATCGATAAGAATCCTGACATTAGCGGCAGTCTGGGTTCTCTGGCAGACAGGAGACGAGCACAACGGTAAAATTTGGTTTTTCAACTTCACCAGATTCCTAGTTGGTGAATTTTTCACGCACATTCTGCCTCACGCTCATCCACCCACGTATGTGCAGGCAAATGTACGTACACGTGCTATGGCCGGCTGTGTGGCTCCAACCTCGCGTGTTCCAGTCTCCGATCTCGGCGTTTATACCTAGCACTTCCAAGGCTATGGTGCTTGTAAAGGCTTTAGTCGATGCAGGCGATTCGGATGAACTTAGCGAACGAGGATTAAAAAAGGCAAACAGTTTGAAGGGATGCTGTACCGCTAAAATCATTGCATATGGAATCGACGCGGTTTCGAAATTGCCGAAGACAGCCCGGAACAATGGAGTTCAGCACAGTAACAGTTAGTTTTAAATTATTTAATTTACCTCGCTACTGTGTATGAGCTGCGTCCAGCTTTTGTGCCGTGCCTCTAGTCTTTTACGTTGTGGGAGTTGCCTTGAATGTCAGCACGAGAAAAGGGCTATTTCGAGTGAGACTCAGGGCAAACATTGTCTGCTCAAAGATGCCAACGAGGCACATTACAAGTTGATTGTCGCAAGCGACGACTTGCACCTCGTGTGTGTGCAATACCTGTGACTTTCGAGTGAAGTAGGCTTTAGTGTAACAGGCTTTTCGCAGCATCTATTGCACTCTCTCTTCCCTCACCTACTTAGCTACGATGAAAGATGGTGGCCAGACGACCGGCGTTGGGCATGGGTGCAATGGGTGGCAAAGATAGACAACCCGGCTTCGCCTGTCACGTACAACCTCGTCCCCACAGCATGTACTATGCATCTGGAAGAGCGCCTGGGAGGCCACGTCAGTGCGAGTGCCACAAAGGCTGCGTGGAGAAGGACTCATTGCAGCCTGGCTCTCAGTCACTCAAGCATACTTCCATGAGGACCGAGTTATCACGTCAGGTGACAACCATCCTAGTCGGAACTTTTAGCGCGTAGGGAAAGAGTAAAGTGCACCAGACTTTTCATGGCGCATAATGCGCTGATGTTCCGGGAGGTCTGTTACTTCACTGCACCAACCGACATTTGAGTCCGTCAGTCAACTGGTGACGGGGTTGGTTGCGGTAGACGAAAAAAATGGTAGTTTGACCATCGATTTTGACCAAGTCCTGCGCGTGGCCCGCAACAAGGCGGACACAGAGACGGTGACTTGTGCGTGAATTAGATAATAGCGAGAGTAGACTTGCGCTGCATCTACCGCACACTCTTCCTCTCACACCCGGGCCCGGCGTCATGACAAAATAAAGAAGACGGGAGATGGCGAAAGGTGGTTGGCGCGTCCGGAGCCGCCCATAGGCGTAGCACCGGACCTGGCTTGGATCCTACCGATTGGGACTGCTATAGACGCCACATTAAGAGGGAATAATTGCAACTTGACTTTCGCTCTGACAGTAAGCCACTCCGCATAAATACACACTGGGCTGACTGCGCGGTCCGAGTTATTCCGTCAGTTGGCAACCTAAGTCTCGGCTTTAGCGCACCGGGTAGATTACGCACGTCAGATTTCTTATAGTGATACTAATGTACTGAGCCATCGACCTGCCTCTGTTTCCATTCCCAGGCCCGAGTTCCTGTCGGAGCCAGTCATTTGACTGGTGCGAGAGTGGGTGCAGCTGCTGACCTACAGGATGACCTTGCCTGTGCGTGTGACCTACACGACCTGGCTCCCCAAATACAAGCACCGGGATTTCACAGAAAAGAGGGTAGGTGGCTCGGATACCATGTGTGAAAGCGCCACGGGGCTTTAGTTGAGAGCTCTACATCAAGTTCAGAGTTTAATAACTGCGATAGGAGGCAGTAAGGAGTTTCCCAAGTGAAAAGAAAAGAGGAAGAATGTAGCCGATGACCTTTAACGAGGCGGAGTATAAAACTTGTCTGAGGGACAACAAGGGATATGAGTGGCTGTTTTGCGAATTCTCAGCGGGCGGGTGGGCGATGTCCGCCTACGACCAGGTAGTGAAAAGGGAGACGGCGATTGATCGGTTACACACCTATACGCCCCCTTTACACGCGCACGATCATAACGGGCGGCGATGAAAGAGGCACGTAAATGCGAGTGAGCAATGGACAGTTGATGTGTTGATGCAGCTTGGGGCAAACAGTACCGGTCTGGTTTCCATACGACTTCAGATGATAGGCAAAATATGCATAAACAACTGGAAGAATGTTAGAGCTTACTATCGTCTAGGGCAAACGGTAGGGACAGCTCCCTAGATCGTATAATTTTGTTCATCACCATTTCATCACATAGTGGAAAATTGCGCACTATTCCCAGTAACTCCACTACGACCATCTAGCTTCCCATTATTGTCTATTATTGGCATTCTGATAAGATGGAACATGTTCTTGCAATTCTCCTTTGTTGCCTCTAATCAGCGCGCCAGTACAGTCTCTTCAATTGATCACAAGTGGTTTGTGAATGAAAATTAATGTACGCATCCGACGCTGCTTTAGACAAGGGCGCAGCAGTTATTTACCACTGGTCAGCTACTCTACACACAACAGACACTGGGCTGACGGTTTGGTATAAAGCGTCAGTTGGCAACCCTCCAAGCCACGGTCTTAAGTAAACCGGGAGTGTCTCAGGTTCGGATCACGCGTGCAACAGAGGGGCCACATAGAGAAGGAGCTGAGGAGGACATTTCCCTTCACTTCACTTCTTCGAACTGTTGCTAGTTACCAGTTCGCTTTGTTTTCCAGTCTCCTATAGACACTTTCGCTAGGCAAGAAGATTCGAGGTCGCGTGTGCGCATCGTATTACGCTTTCATCTTCGTCTGGTGCTCACTGATTTTCTGATGTATTGAAGGATTAAGCAGATCGAGCCATGTGCGCAACTGCCGCTTGAACAAATCATGCACGCAAAGAACCAGTTGAGCCGTTTGGGGTTATGCGACAGTTGAACAAAAAGCATGACAGCTTCGTGCTTAAGTCCACTTGCATCGGTTTGGCCACCCCGTATTTTATCGTCTTAACCGCGCGCTCTGCGAGGCCATTTGAAGCCACGTGGTACGGCACAGTGGTTAAATGCCTAATTCCATTGTTGACCATAAATTCTTTAAATTCTGCACTATTAAAGGCCGGAACATTGTCTGAAACGGCCATTTCAGGTACTCCGAAAGCAGAAAAACGGATCTTAGCTTGTTCATTGTGGTAACTGAAGAACATGAGTTTCCGGTCCGAATAGCTTCGATCCACTTAGTGTGGGCGTCAACCACCACTAAGACCATATGGCCTTGGAATGGCCAAAATAATCGATGTTTTCCCTCTTCCAGGGGGAGTCGGGGCAGATCCAAGGCTTCAGAGGCACCTTCGGTAAGGTCTTATGTGTTAGTTGACACACATGGCACACTTTTACTATGTTTTCGATGTTTTCGTCCATTTGGGCCACCAAACATAACTGTGGGCGAGGGCTTTCATTATCACAGTACCAGTATGGGCATTAGGCAGTTCTTTAAGGATGGCTTGTCAGCCCTGTGGTGGCACCACTACACGACTGCCTCATAGTACGCATCCGTCTTGTAGACTCAATTCATTCTGATGGCTATAGAATGGCTGAAGTTCAGGGGAGGCAGAAGATGATCAGCCCGATTGCATGGATCTTTTACCCGACTTAAGAGAGGATCTCTGGATGTCCATTGTTTAAGTCGTTGACAGGTTACGGGTGCGTTAACTAAGTTCTGTAAAAGATTCACGGTTTCAAAATCAGGTACTCCGTTAACGCCATCGTCGACAATCGGAAGCCTGCTCAAGGCGTCATCCACTACGTTTGCACTGTCCGTAACATATTTCATTGCATATGTGTAAGCGGAAATAGTGAATGCCAATCGTTGCATTCTCGGTGAGGAAATTTGTTTTATCCCTCGTTTTTCACCAATCTAACCTAAGAGAGGTTTGTGGTCAGTGTGAATTACCAAGGTTCGGCCAAAAAGATACAAGTGGAAGCGTTGTATGCGAAACATTATTTATAAGGTCTCATTATCTAGCTGTGAATAGTTGGTTTCCGCCTGGGACATGGTTCTTGATGCAAAGGCAATCGTCATCTCGGCCCCAGAAGGTATTCGGGGCATGGGAACCGAACCCACGCCGTACGGGGATGCATCGCATTCGAGTATGCTAGGCTTTTGGGGTCGTAATGAAACAGGAGAGAAGAAGAGGTAAGGGCCGCCTTTGATCGTTCAAAAGCATTTTATTCGATTTCCGACCAGTTCTAGCAACGATTGTTTTCGAGTAATCGATAAAGGGGCTACATAATTGTAGCCGATTGATTCATAAATCGACTGAAGTGGGTAACCAACCCAAGGAATGAACGCAACTGACTAATATTGTTGGGGCGAGGGGCCGTCTTTCAGGATTTCAGCTTACGTTTGCGTGGGTGGCGACCTAGTCTGCAAGGAAAGTGTACTTATCTTTCCTGAGTTTGAAACCTGCGTCTTCTAAGTGTGCTAGCACTAGGTTAATAGTCTCTATGTGACTATTTTCAAACGGGTCCGTTACTAATATATCATCAAGATATGCGCAAACGTGAGGTATGTCCTTCACGAGGCTATCAATCAAGCATCGAGATAAACCGGGAGCAGAAATCACTCTAAATGGGACTCGTTTGTATCAAAATAAACCTCGGTGCGTATTGATGGTTGTGGCGTCTCGGGATTCGATATATAGGACAATTCGGTTGTAAGCATGCTTCAGGTCCAAAGTTGTTAATTTTTGACCACCCGAGAGAGATGCGTACGGGTTCTCGATGTGTGGGAGAGGATAAGGATTTAGTTTAGTTGCTGAGTTGATCGTCAGCTCGTAGTCACCACAGATACTTACGGTACCATCAGATTTAAGAACAGGGACTATTGGGGTCGCCCATTCCGAAGACTGCACGAGTTCGATTATGTTCACTTTATGCAAGCGATCCAATTCCTCTTCGGCCTTCGATGCGACTGCGTAGGGGACTGACCGAGCTTTGAAAAGCCGAGGCCGGAATTCAGAGTTAAGTTGGAATTTCACAGTTGCGTCGCGGTCGTGTGTAGTAGAATCATCGTGAAACAATTGTCTATGATTTATCAACAGGGAATCTGGTGCCAGGTTAACACCAATTCGATATATATATATATATACACATTTTATACAGCTCCGTCCGAAGAGATTTAGTTGTTTGCTTCCTTTAACCACATGAACCGGCAAATAATGAAGTTCTCCATCATGCTCAACTTCGACCGTAAAAAGCCCTCGAAATTCTACGTTTTGCCCAGTGTAATTAAGGAAAGTAGAACGAGCTGGAAGGAGATGGGGGGCTTTCGTAAAAGAGGCCTCGTTAAAGAGGGTAACTTCAAGGGATGACGACCCACCGGAAGTGTAGGTGTAGGGCAATTGAAGTGGCGTGTTCGTTGAAAACATTAGGAGTATTGCCTCGCCATCCCCAGCTGGATAGGTGGCATGCATGTTTGTGTTCGTTCATCTTTTGGATAACTACACTCGTTCTTTTTGACCGATTTTCTTGCAAACCCGGCAAACAGTCTTCTGGTGTCTGCAGTCTGACCACCGGACGTGGTGCTGACCGCAACGGTAGCAGGACGGCGGTTGTGTTGAAGGAACAGATGATTGCTGTTTAGATGAAATCCCGGCAGTGTTCACCAGAGAGACAGCCAATTCAGGTTCGAAGGATGATGGCTCTCCAGCGTTTGACTGCTTCACCTGCTGAAGGTTTTTCCGTACGTGCTCTTGATGACTGGCGATATCACAGGCCTTCTCCTATGACAAATCTCTCTTCTTTAATAACAGATATTCCCGCGCTTTTTCATCGCGCACACCAACGATCAACTGCTGAACGAGCATTGCCTGCTTGAATGTGCCTGCTTTAATCTCATCATACCTGCAGTCCTGTATGTCGAGTGTCAGCTTCGTAATAAAATCACCATTGCATTGATTGGATTTCTGAGACATCTGACAAAACCGATAGTGGCTCAGAAAAATACTGCCTTTTCCGCCCCACGCTGCCTCGAGTCTTGTGAATGCTGTTTAAAAATCGGTAAGCTTTTGCAACTTAAGGGCGTCAAAGGAACGTGCCAACTCTCCTAGCTGGGTTCGGAAGAGTTCCAATTTAGAGTTAACGTCTAATGTACACGTGGATGACAACATCGGAATCAGTTCAATATTCTCCACAAATGTTTCCCCCCATTGTAACCATGAGTAATTTGAGGGTTTCGGAGTGTTTTTCGGTCAGAAAGGTAACGGTGTAGGCAATAATGAAGCCATGCTCGTTGAGCTGCGTTGCCAATGTTACATATCCAACATAGAAGGCTGATTGTAAGCAAGACGTGTATCGAGGATGGGAAACAGCACACGTCAGGAATCTTAGGGGACAGAGCCGGGTATATGGTAAAGCGGGAATGTCAGAGGTGGTCTGGCCATGCGTACATGACCTTGAAAGTTGCCTTGTCGCGCGCGGGGGTTTCATGTCCAGACCATGCGGGTCACGTACACGGCAGTAATGGTGGTCGCGCTCAAGGAAGCGATGTTTATGGGTGCGCAAGATATGTTAGATATGTCGGTATTACGCGGGATTACGCTTTCGTGAATGCACATGTGATTGAGCAGGCCCATACTGTGTGTAAATGTACGGGATCAGTGAAGGAAGTGGAGTCGCAGTAGGAGTCAGACGGTGATGACTCCTTCTTACCCCATGGTTTTGGTACTCCTAGTGTGTGTCAAGAGGGTCAGGTCGTACTGTGGTGCGCACAGACGAGTTCGCCAGCCCTGTGAGGCACTGCGCCCACTCCCGCATCAGACAACTGACCGGCTCGGACGGTGGTCTGATTGTGGGGGTGGGGGAGAGAGTGAAGTCGGCGGCTCAGCGCATTTTCTTCACTATAAACAATCTGACGCGTTTGAAACTATCACGGTGCGCTAAAAGCCGTAGCTTGGCAGGTTGCCAGCTGACTGGATAACTCGGTCCCCCGAAGTGAGAGTCAGGCTGCTATGACTTCTTCATAAGGTGGCCTTTATGGCATTCCCACTCAGCTGGGATCCGAGCCGCCCCCCCCCCTTATCCGATTTTTTTGTTGTGTCCTTTTTTTGGTGGACCACAGTGCGTAGACCAGTGCCCTCTGCCATCTGCGGTCTTCTTGACTCTGTCTTGGCACCGGGTCCAAGTTGGGGGAGCGGAATAGAGAAGGTGGTAGATGCATTAAAAGTCTACTTTCACTATAATCCAGCGTAACTCACCGTCCCTGCACCGCCATGCTGTGGAGCACATGGTGGACATAGTCGAACTCGACTGTCGAACTGATAACTATTTACCGTCTTACCCAAAATAACAAGTGGAACTGACACTATTAATGACGGAGTGTTGAGGAGGCCATTATTCCTTGGAGCTCTCTGGCCCGGCGAAATTGCCCAGCCAAGTAGACCGTAAAACCGTATTGGGTTGGTCAAACTGAAGAAGTAGTCCATCCGGTAGGTTATTGCCTCAAGCCCGGTATATGATACGCTCGAATCTTCCGGTGATCAATAAGAACCAGCGTGGTATTGTGGAGATTTTTATCTTTCTCGAAGAATTCTATTTTTGCAGTTTTTTCTTCTATCCCCTAGAGAGGAAATATAAAATGGGGTGGTCTGCGTATCGACAGTGTAGGTAGTAGCTACGTCAGTTGGCGCCTTATGTGCATGAACGAGAACCAGTACGGGAATAGATGATGGAGCAGCCAATTAATGCGTTCTTTGTCGCCATCGCAAAGATGGCAGCAGCAGCAGCAACAGTTGCGGTGGTGGTGGTGGTGGTCGTCGTGGCAGCTTGGATATACACTGCTTTAACTTTCCGCGTGCCAACCGGCGTGCGTATGGTTGACGTGCCCTCGCACATAAACACCAGCACCACCAGCAGTCTGCTTCACGAGCTGCACGCATGGCGCACGCGCGCCCACGCGCGTCGATTCACGCAGGCGAGGGTATGCCAACAGCACACTAAGTGCAAGCGTGCGCGCTGGTTGTGTTTGCACAACGAATGGTCGTGGGAGGTGTCTGCCCGGCCCCGCAACGGAGGGTGCAGTGTCAATGACGCCAAAACCTAGGTAGTATGGAAGAGGTCTCTTTGCGTATGATGAAAAGACAGTAAATGTTCATGTACCAGCATGGCGATTACGCGTACAATCATCATTTATGTAACGTTCGGAGAAATACTTCCAAAATATTGAGTTTTAAATGTGACCACGAAAGAGTCAGCAAACAATTACGGTAACCCAAAAACTGGCAATCCAATGGGTCGGACCTAAAGCGAGAACAGGCTGACGGTCGTGTACTTGGAAATTGGTTCACTTGATACGAATGCAGCATCCATCCGACATGCCTAAGGTGATAGAAAAATTCCTTGGCAGCCACGACTGCTCACAGCGTCAACCGACTTCACACACCCACTATGACCCACGGAAGTTGGCGAGAGGCAGTGAGAGAGAGAGAGAGAGAGAGAGAGAGAGAATGGCCATCCTGGCACGGTATTTATTCATTATGGTCCACTGCCTGCATAGGCAAACGATAATTTCACCCTGAGAACCTTGGCTCGAAAGATGGCAGTCTGGCAGGAGAACATGGAACTTGAGGCTGAAGTTCTGTCTGCGATGGCCGCTACTTATTGGTACTTCAGCAGCAGAGATTCCGAAGGTTTTCTTGCACAATAACCAGAGCGTCTGGGGTCTAGCCCTCCCCCTCCCCTAGTCGGGCCTGCCTTGACAATGCTTATCGAGACTTAGACATAGACTAGACTAGAGACTTAGGCTAGAGAATGTTCCTACATATGCCTTGCTTACCCTTTCCGTCGACTGGCGATGGCTCACGGTGGAGACATAAACGGGCAGCTTCAGATAAATCTCCGTCCACGCACCGTTCCTGTGTGAGAGAGAGTGCGCGTGCGTCAGTTTGAGCTTTATTTTTGAACTACCGGCCTGCATCATACGTTTCCTTTTGAGGCAAGTAAACAACCAGGTATTCTGAAAGGGGAGCAGTTTAGGTCGTCCATGAAGGCACTGGATGCCAATTAGCGAATTACCCAGGACTAACGGGTACCCCTGATGTTCATCGTTTCACTCATTTGAGCAGCATTGCTTGCTCGAGGGGCATATTTGCCAGAAGCTCCTCCATCGTCAATGAGATCTGCGCTAGATCTACAGTCAAGTGGCTCTTTAGCGGACAGTAACCATCCGTATGGCACCACCGTGTCAGGCCCTCAAACATTACCCTGTTTATTTGCTAATCCATACTACTGATCCCCCTATCGTTTACCAGAACTAAGCGAAAAATCTCAAACCCCTCCAAATCAGTTGTATTTGGGGGATCCTTGATCTAATTTTCGGACACAAATGCCGGGCACCCGTATCATGGAATCGGCCCCGATGTTTGGCATCTCCACAGTGTTGAACCATACACGGTCTTTCCGAATCACTCAAGTCATAAGGGCAACAGCTGACGTCCGTCCAAACGATCCATTTACGGCGACGCTGTGCTGTTGGGACCGTCACGTGATTTTCGAACTGACATATTTTCGTTCTGACCGTTTTTTTGTATGAGTCGAAAATTACAAAGGATGCCGTCGTTTCTGAACCTTGGCTAGGCTTCAGTAGCGAATCACTGTCGACCTGTTGTTTTCCTTTACTTCCGGGCTTTCAGGTCGTTGGATCCGGTTTGAACCGTGCATAGGGCCAGAGACTTGAGAAACTTCGATAAGAACAAGCCGTGGCTTCAGGTGCTAGCCGAGAAGGATAATAGAATCGATGGTACAAACACACCCTGGAAGCCTAATTGAATGGTCTCCGAGTCGACGAGGACTGGGAGAGTCTCGCGTGGAATTGGCAAGCTTTATGGTCTGCCGTCAACAATACGATGATCCACTCCTTCTAAATGGTCTGTTCATCCAATGCAGAGCCAAGACTGAATTGGCCTTGTTAGACATAGCACTCATTACAACAGCAATAACAAAACACCGACACGACCGCCATATCACTATCAGTTAAAAGAACAAAAAGAAGAAGCACCTACAATTTCCGTTGAAACACACCGTCATTACTGAGCAAACTTTCACTGGTTGAGGATATTGGCGTGTCCAGTCTGTGGATCTGTCGCCTTGGCCACTTCCCTGTTCAAATCTGAAGAGGCTTTAATCGAAAGAAAGTTTTAGTGGTTGTTTCGGCCATCCAGCTTCTGAGAATGGAGATTCCTGAACAGAGCTCTCGTTGCATCCTTGGTTTTACCTGTAGCATGAGCCGCCACTGGTGACGGTTATTGGCGGGAGAGAAGGGGGAGGATGAATTGGACCCCCATTTCATCGTGACCTATGTCACCCTCATTGACCATGACGATAATTGGTGTGAATCACAACCCCAACACGCTACTCCATCTACTATCGTGGCTTGGAAGGTTGCGTACTGATGGTTGCACTCAGGCCTGGTAGTCAGCCCAATGTATGTCTTTGTGGAGCGGCCGACTGGTGGTCTGAGAGCCAGGCTGCAACGTGACCTCTGGCTATCTCATACATGGGACATGTGAGCCACTCTACCCCTTCTGTGTGAAATCCTGATGCTTCGGTTTTGGCGGGGGTTGTGGCAGATCATGCATGTAGTACGTGCAGATGGGGTAAGTAGGTATATCAGCAGCTGCACCCATTCCCCGCACCAGTCAAGCGGCCGGCTCGGACACTGGCTTGGACCTAGGAATGGGAATAGAGAGTGAGGTCGATGGCTCACCGCATTTTTCTCACTAGAAACACTCCGACGCACTTGAAGCTATCGCGGTGCGCCAAACGTCGTAGCTTGGAAGGTTGTCAACTGACTGGTTAACTCGGATGGCGCAGTCAGTCCAGTGTGTGTTTGTGTGGAGTGGTTAACTGGTGGACCGATAGTCAGTTTGCGATTACTCCTTACTATGGCCATTATAGTGTTCTCACTCTGTAGGATCCGAGTCAGGTGTGGCGGCACGCCTAGGGGCCGCTCCGGCCGCGCTAGCTGCCTGCACCATCTCGGGTCTTTTTTATTTGGTCATGAACCCGGGCCCAGGTGGGGGAGGGAGAGATAGAGAGTGTGTGTGTGCAGTAGATGCAGCGTAAAATGTTATTTCACTATAATCTAATTCACGTGCAAATAACCATCCCTGCGTCACCTTGCTGCCAGGCCCATGGTTGACCGCGTCGGATACGACGTTCGATTTTTTTATGTCAAAACTGGTCACCACTAGCAGCACAACTTGCGTTTTTCATCCGCATGCATGTAGGGTCCGAGTTAGACTCACCAGACCCACATAAATTCATAGTGAAACCGGAAAACGTTACACCTAACAGACCCCGAACATGACACAGATGTGATAGTGCATTCCCACACGCGCCGCTTAGTCCGCCGCTCCTGTTCTAGGCATGCGGCTCGTGTGATGGCTGGCGCAGACGCTGACTTACGTCTTACGCTCCTGCTAGGACCGCTCGAGCCTTGGCACCAGCCTCGCGAGTGCTCGAAACCAATCAACGGGCGCCATTTCACTGATTGGCTGCAGACGACAAATGACTCCCTGGGGTCAAGTAATGTCGACCGCGGAGACGATAACTGGCCTGACGAGGCAGCTACCGGTTACTGCTTGTAGAGTCCCTTGCAGCAGAAACATGACGAAACACGTGTCTGGGCTTTTAGCTAGTACCTATTTCGGAAGTACGGTCTAACTTCTTGCCATATACATTTCATACTACTTGTAGTACTACTTGTTTGTAGCATGAGAATTACGTGGTTATTCCACAGGGGTTGATTGTCTTCGACCCAAATGTTCATTGAAATTTCGGGTCTGACCCTAAAAAGTCATGTCCGAATCACCTGACTCCCTGTCCTGCACTTAAGAATTTCAGAAATTATTTTCCCAACCCTTGTAAGTTCTTTGTCTCAGCAAAATCTCGTCCTACCTAATCTTGTTAATTGAATGCGGGCCGGAGAACCATAACTCAAGTGACTCACGGCTCACGCAGTTGTCACTCCTGGCGAGAATTTCGGCCTCATCAAACTTGTAGGTGTAACGGGGTCCCGTGAAATGAGCCTCGAACTGGGAGTTAGCGTCATTCCTCCTCACCATCGCTGCATGCTCGGCCATTCATGTGTGAAGTAGTCACCCAGTTTCTCTAAGTAGGATATTTGTCCGCAACTACAAGAGACCTGTTAAAAGACTCCAGACGTCTTCTGCCTTGGCACTGGAGCTTTCGACCGCATAACCTGGCGCCTGACGGTTGCCTCCGGTCTGTATGCAACTCCAACTCCGAGCGGTATGAGGAGACGGCCAGCGGCTTCCGATATGTTCTTCACGTACGGGAGTGCTCGCCAAAATTTTGGTCTAATCGAACTTTTTCCCTCTTTGCGTTTACGTATGCAGCAGCCGAAAAAGTTGCGCGGCTATCCATTCCTTCTGAGCACCCGTTGAATATATTCTAGTTCAGCAGCTTGGTCTTACGGTTCACTGCAATGCGTCTCGACACGCCAGTACGCAACTGCCTTTGTGGCTGATTGGGTGGTTGCTGTTGAAGCTCAGTACTTGCGTCGTATTGGCCGCTTTCCTGAACAGTTAACATTTAGACCACCACAATCTTTACGTCAGACGACGGCGTCGAGGAAGGCTAGCTGGTTGTTTTCTCCCTCCTCCATTGTGAATTATGTGTCTGGGAAGACGGCATTGAGCTGTCCTTCGAATTCCAATCGTTAAGGCATCCCCAGAGAGGGTGTCAGCTGCTTTTATGGGCATATAGGAACAGGTTCAACTATCTTGGATCCACATGGTGTGCGTTGTTGCGCCTGAGTTTGTGCTTGTGTGCATGTCACTGTCGGCCAGACTGTAAGGTCAGCACTTCTGGAACTGGTGGCTGCGAAGTTTAACGACCTTGACGTAGCAGGTCATTGTACAAGGGCGATAGGCATCGTATTGAAGGCCATCGGCTACAGCTTTCCAGCAGGCGCAGACTGAATTGAATGTTTCAATTTTGGAACAAGTGGTGAAATGAATGATTTGAGCCAGTGCAGGTACATGGTGCAACACCTGAGATTGGGTATGGTTGGCTGATGACGGCCAATAAGCCAGAAATTACCATTCTAGTCTCCCTTGTCATCGTCGGTAATGTTCCACTGCCTATGATAATAGCTGCTGCGTGGCTGCTGGCGGGGCTCGAGAGTGTGTTCTGTACCCGATCGGTGAGCGTCCATCCACCAATGTCAATATTTCCGATCGAAACCGGCAAGTCAACGAGCCTGTGGCGCAGTGGGTTAGAGCGTTAGACTTCTAGCCAACAGGTAACGGGTTCTAGCCTCATCTACGAATACTGATTTCATTGTCAAAAACCTGGGCCGCCAATTTTAGGCTTTGTGGGAGCATTACGAGATATAAGGTAACGGACTAATTCAAACGGATTTATGTTCGAATATGTTGATGAACACCACATCTCTACTCCTAATAGGCCCCTATTACCGTAATTCCCGTATTATAAATGGACTTGTGCCATAGTTCAAGGGGATACACCTGTCCGTGTCCAATCCCTGGTTTTGCATGTCAGCCATCCAGGAATCCCATTACACTGAGGGAGCACTCTTTGCTCGTATGTGAATTCGGTTGCAGTGTAGGAGCCTTGCGGAACTTCTGTCTCGTGTGAGCGAAGCAAAGCCAACGCAACTGGAGATGGGTTCACGCCCAGCATTTACCACTGTATATTGTATGACACATGACAGTTCAACTGTCACATCTGATGAGGTACACCGTGAAACCTACATGAGGGTGGCACAGGGACGGTGACTTGCGCCTGAATTAGTTTACTGTTATAGTAGACTTATGCCGCAACTAATGCCCCTTCAACCCCCCCCTCACCAACCCGGACCCTGGGTTAACACCCAGTCAAGAAAGCCGGAAGTGGGGTTGGGCGTGGGTGGCTCGGCGTGAGCCTGTTCCTAGGCGTGTCACCACACCTGCATGGATCCCACAGCATGGAAGTGCCATAAAGACCAAATTAGAAAGGAACCATTATAGCTTGACTCTCGGTCCACCAGTCAACCACCCCACACAAATACACACTAGTCTGACTACGAGATCTGCTGTAAGAGAGTTTGACCGTCGATTTCGACGAGGTTCACCGTATGCTCCATACCAGGTGTTGCAGGGACGGTGACTTGCGCGTGCATTAGTTTAAAGTGATAGTAGCCTTGCACTGCAGCTACCGCACTCTCTCCTCCTCCCCCACCTGAGCCCGGTGTCATGACAGAGTAAAGAAGACCGGAGGCGGGAGAGGACGCAGGTGGCAGGCGCGGCCGGAGCCGCCCCAGGGTGTACTACCACACCTGGCTCGGATCCCACGGAGTGAGAGTGCCATAAAGGCCACATTAAGGAGGAGCCATTGCAGCCTGACTCTCAGTCCGCCAGTCAGCCACTCCACACAAAACACACATTGGGCTGACCACGCGGTCCGAGTTATCCCGTCAGTTGGCAGTGGAGGCGACGATCTCTGCTGTTTTTTGGTGCTCCAGGCACTGGTTCACCAGTCTCGTACGATGGATTCGCAAGTGACCAACCAGGCCGATGTCTGAGGTGAATGTGCGGTTGCATTGAGGACAGTTTAGGAGAGAGTCCCCATCGCTGATGGTGGTAGTACTGGTAGTGAAAGCGAAGTTGGTGGTGGTTGCGGTGGTGGGGGTAACAGGCGATGAGTAGAGAGATGTGGTCTCTTTATGATGGTGGGAGTAATGGAATTGATGCCAGGAGTGAGGGTGGGGGAGTCTGAAGGAGATAAGGAGGCGGTGAGCTGTCTAACCATCGGCATCGCGGATCGCCTTGATTACCAGCACGTCCTGTCAATCTCGCCTCCGGACGAGAACATAGTCCAGCAGATGCCAGCGCCGCGACCGAGGGTGCATCCACGTGGCCTTCTCCCGAGTCGGAAGGCGTAAGAAGGTGTTGGCCAGCAGGAGACGGTGTTCTGCACACGTGCGCAGAAGAAGGAGGCCGATATCGTACCAGCTACAGAGACCGTGGGGACCCAGCACTCCCTGCCAGGCAGCGTGGTCCGTCCCGACGCGGGCGTTAAAGTCACCAAGGACAATTAACTTGTCCACATTCGACACAGTTGCCAGCAGGGCATGCAGGTCCTCGTATAATTTGTTCTTCGCCGCATCAGAGCTTGTCATTGGGGGATCGTAGGCGCTGATAATGGTGGCGAACTGGTCTCCCCGAAGAGGCAGGCGGAGACTCATCAGGCGATCATTGATACCCTGCGGCAAACAGGGCAGACTTTCCAGGATGTCGTTCCGGATGGCAAAGGCAACACAAGCGTCGCGTCGCTCCGCCTTTGGCCGGCCGCTCCAGAAGAAGGTGCAGCCGGCGATGGTAGTGTGCACTGATGTAGCTTAGTCCAGTGGTTTACCGCAGGTTTTTTGTGAATGTGCATGTGTCCGAATAGTCTCATGCGGTGTGTAAATGTGCGGGAGCAGTGGAGGTGGGCACGTTCAATGTATATCGGAGTCCCAGGTGCTGGTTCGACGGCCTCCATGCGATGGATTCGCAGGTGACCGATCAAGCCGATGCGTGAGTTGAATTAGCGGGCGCATTGTGGGCAGGAAAAATTGGAAGAAGTTGGGGAGATGTCATTCATGGTATTGGAGATGGCGCTGACGGTTAGAATGGCTGTAGCGGAGGGTGTGCATGATGCATCGGTGTTGTCGGCATTGCGGTGAATTCCGCTGTCATGGATGCGCATGTAAGCGAATATGCCCATGCGATGAGTTAATGCGCGAGGACAGTGAGGGCAGTGGAGGCGGCGATCTCTGCTGTGTTTTGGAGCTTTAGGCACTGGTTCACCAGTCGCTGTACGATGGATTCGCAAGTGACCGACCAGGCCGATGCGTGAGGTGCATGTGCGTTCGCAATGAAGACAGTTTAGGAGAGTCCCCATCGCTGATGGTGGTAGTGGTGGTGGTTGTGGTGGTGGTGGGGGTAACACGTGCTGAGCATTGTGATGTGGTCTCGATGATGGTGGGACTAATGGAATTGATGCGAACTGCAATGAAATGAAAACGTTTTCAAAGCCACCAAGGCCATCTTCCGCCCCCAACTCAAAAGCGTGAAAACCTTCGCTTATCTAGGAAGCACGCTGTCACGCAACACGAGAATCGATGACGAGGTTGCTCAACGGATCTCCAAAGCCAGTCAGGCCTTCCGGCGGCTGCAGGCCTCCATGTGGAATCGCCACGGTATTCACCTGAACACCAAACTGAAGATGTACAAGGCCGTCGTCTTGACGACACTCCTTTACGAAACGGAGACCTGGACCGTCTTCACGAACCAAGCCAGGAAGCTGAATCACTTCCATCTCAGCTGCCTCCGCAGAATACTGAAGCTGAGATTGCAAGTCAGGATCCCGGACACGGAAGTCCTGAAACCGACCGAAATCCTCAGCATCCAAGCCATGCTGAGGTAAGTACAACTGCGATGGAGCGGCAGCCTGGTAAGGATGGACGACAAGCGACTACCCAAACGACTTTGCTACGGAGATGTCGCTACGGGTTCTCGCCGACAGGGAGGTCAAAAACGACACTAAAAGGACACTGTGAAGAAATCGCTGAAGCAACTGCAAATCAACCTGGCGACCTGGAAGGACCTCGCCCAGGATAGACCGGCATGAAGAAGATCCGCGAAGACTGGTTCAGCAATCTATGAGGCCAACCAGATCGCCGCCGCCAAGGCCAAAAGAGCGACACGAAAGTCACCAGCGCCATGGACCAACACCGTCGATGCCCAGGCCCTGCCAACATACCCGCGCTGTCAACGCATCTTCCGCGCGTGAATCGGTCTGGTTGAACATCTTCGGACGCAATGCACCAACAATCTGACATTTCCATCTTCTACGTCAAATGCTGCCAACCCTCCTTCAGACTCCCCCACCCTCAATTCTGGCATCAATTCCGTTACTCCCACCATCATAGAGACCACATCCCATTACTCATCGCCTGTTCCCCCTACCACCGTCTTCGCCTTCACTACCACCATCACCACCAGCAGCGATGAGGACTCTCTCCTACGTCACATTCACCTCACGCATCGGCCTGGCCAGCCACCTGTGAATCCGTCGCACGTAGACGCGTGAACCAGTGTGTGGAGCACCAACACACAGCAGAGATCGCCGCCTCCACTGCCCTCACTGCTCCCGCACATTTACAAACCACATGGGCCTATTAGGACACATGCGCCTCCACGACAGCCTGTAGTAAACCAACGGAGGCTAAGCCACATCAGTGCACATTACCTACTGCAATATAAAGACAACACCCTCACCATCATCATGTACCTGAGAATATCACGGTCCACATAGACACCGTGCCTTGGAAGGCTTCCAATCTGACGCTTACACCAGACCGCGCCGTCGGCCTAGTGTATGTGCTGTGTGTGTCAAGTGGCTGACCAGTGGACTGGGAGTCAGACGGCGATGGCTCCTACATATCCTCTGAGTAAGTAAATCCTGGTGTGTGCGTTATGGGGGCCAGGTCGTGCTGTGGCGCGCGAAGACGGGTACGCCGACCCGTCAGCCATTGCGCCCACTTCCACGTCAGACACATGGCTGGTTCGGACGGTGGTCTGATTGTGGGGGTGGGGGAGAGAGTGAGGTCAACAGCTCAGCGCATTTTCCTCACTATTAACAATCTGACGCGTCAACTATGTGGTCTGCACCTTAACGGCATCTGGCCCATATTATTCACAAGTAACGACATCACCTTATTTCAAACGCTGTCAGTGCGATAAAGACTGTGGTTTTGGTAGGATACCGAAAATTCACTTAGCGTGGTTCCGGGAAAAGTTTAGTAGATAGGTGGAAATGGCTCCTCCCTCAGTGAACCTCTTGATGGATTGTGTGAAGTCTTGGCCACTCTTGTCGGATGAGCAGTGCATGGCACGCGCAGACGGGCAGTTTACTATGCTCGTTCGCTACATCCAACTCCCCATCGATTTTCTTTACTTCTTCATGACACCGAGCTACAGAGGAGGAGGTCGGAGACAGTGCTTTTGCCTCTCCACCATTCGGTAGTTAACATGATTGGCCTAATCGGTATCCACAGTCCTAATTTTCGAACACTGCTGAACACACCCCGTGGTGTTTAAAATCTTCCTTCATTTAAATAAATGTAGGCCCTTAACAGATGCAGGCTTTCTGAATGGCGAAAATAAAAGAAATTTTCTTCATTAGTTGCTGCTAGACATTAACATTTCAGGTGACGTCAGTCATTGCAATCGTGTGCGAGTACCCATTCTTAATTATGACTGGTTGACAATATTGGTTGATAAATATAGCAATTAAATAAGCTTTATCACGCACGCAGCCGCAGTCGTGAAAACGGCGGACGGTGGAGAACGCAGGACGCTCCTGGGCGTTTTTGGTGGAGGAAGCAAAGGAGGACGCCTTTTCTCTTGTGAAGTCTACGACGTCTGTCGAGACAGGTGATATTCTTTGTCTGGTGGTGTGTCGGATCGTTTGCAAATCAGTCTAGTTACTGTTTCTTCTTTTTTTTGAGATTTCAAATCAGTCCTTTTCTACCTTTAAGAAGATTTCTGAAGACCTTAGAGCATTTATTCATAATACCTTTTGCTTACACAATAATCCACATCCACTACAAAATTCGGCATTATTATCCCAAATAATACTCGCCAACAGATGGTTCAACCTGCCCGATATGCGGCAGAAGAGAAAAGCGCCAGCTGCTGCCTGTCTGCCCGGCGAGAGTAGCTTCTTCGTTTTCGGCGGTTCCGATGACTCCTGCCTCGATTCGGTGGGGTTCTGCCGCCTGGAAGCAGACTGGGAGGAGGCGACGACGACCTCAGCGCGCACCGCTGACTTTTGGCAGGCAGCTGCCCCCATGAGAACTGCACGATATGGGCTAGCAGCCACGCCCTTTCGAGGCCAAATTATTGTCGCCGGTGGATTTGGTGATAGAGATGAAAGCTTAAACGTTGTGGAAATGTTTACGCCGCCAGACGTCAGCAACCCTCTCGGCCAGTGGACAGAGCTGACTGGCATGAAGCAGCATCGCGGTCACTTCAGTCTTCTCATCTCCACAGACGCAGTTTTTGCTGTCGGGGGTAATGATTGGGGTAAGTACAACTGCTCTACACTTGCTCTGCAAATGTAATTTGGGGTGATGTTTTTTTTTACAGATCACTTTCGTGATTTTAAATGCCCTTAGTCGTGTGTCCATTCTGTTAACTGCATTCTTGCAAATCCAATTTGGCATGATGGTCAATGATTTGTATGCTTGCATTGAGAATAATATCTATCCCTCTGAATTGGTTCACTTTTCCAGAGATTAATTAAAACAAACTTAAAGGTGTATTTTTTCAAATTCTGTAGGCACAAGAAACTCGGTATATACGCTCACTCCACCAGACACTTCAGTGGACTCCGGGAAGGACTTAAAGTCTTGGGTCTGGTCATCCAAGGATCCAGTGTGAATGGTTGAGAATATTGGTTGCTAAATATAGCACTTAAATAAGCTTTATCACAATTGTGTCTGGCATACACGTATTCACACTTTCCTACACACATAACAGATCCGGTTACGGTGTGAAACCAGGTAATTCACCTCGTAAGCAGACATCTACACCCTAAAATATATTGATCCCCTAATCTCCTTTTATGCTAGATGGATAGATACTTTAAGAAAAACACCGACCACATCCGTAGTCGTCTGCCTGTCGCTATCGCGCTGGTATGAGGTTGAACGCGTGCACATGGTGTAGCGTCCGGCCGATTCGGCGACGGGGATGAAGCGGGACTACTAGGTCGGGGGTATAGATCGATGTCTTTCTTCACGAGCGTATCCTTCGACACTGTGTCCTCTGAAGACCCGGACAATTCCGACATGATAATGCCAATGGTAAATAATCAAACAATCAATGTAACGATAATATATGTGGGATAAATTACGGCGAGATGTACAATATATGTGAACTAATAATGTCGATATAACGAATGTAATAATAGTACGAACAGAAGGCGAGTATAGTTTAAGAACGGAGGGGCGATAGGTAGAAGTAACTTATCGTGCGGCGGCGGCGAGTCCGATTTCTGGCGCGTGTCGATCGCTACGCCCCGTCTACAACAAAACCGGAAGGGGGTCTCATTAAAACAACACGGGTAGTTCGGGTCCGTTACAATGGCGAACTGTGCGTGAAGTTGGGCGATTTCCATTGGTTAACTTGGCGACCTTTGATCGCGTCCTCTCGTTGCAGAGCCCAGCTTTTGAACCACGGACAGTCTGCGTAGGCGGCAACAGAGAAAATCGGTCGGTGTCAGAAGATCCCACCGCGTGGTCTTAGCTGCCACATGAAAGCACTTGTGGAATATGGCAAAAGAGTAGATGATTTAGCTGTGCAGTTATCAGTAGGGATCAGATAGAGTTCTTGTTAAAAATATTGCCCCACCGCTAAGCCGATGCACTTAAATAGTGCACATTTAGGTGGCGTGTTTAGGTTTAAGTGTCTGGACAGTAGGCAGTCACTTCTTTGGCGTGTGAAAATGAGTACGAGTCAACCGAATTTAAAATTTATGACTTTTGACTGTACACGGAAGAACTGCTTGTCTGCCTTCAATCTTCCCAGACGGCCTCATGATCCTACTGGAGCTTGAAACAGTTCACGCTGTAACATGATGCGTGGTGCTGATCCCAGCTAACTAGCAGAAGATTGTCAATCTCAGCTAGACTTAACTTATTCTTCTTATGCCTCTTTAGCACTACGATCAAGCGTGTGAGATGGATCGTGCTGGCACATAAGCATCTCGAAACATGTTTAGTAAGCGGCAACAGGAGCATTTTAATTATTATTCTTATTATTATCATTTTTAGTAAAAGTAGTAGTACTGGTGATTTTATCGCAAGATTCTCCGGTGTTCCCGATGTGTTTTGGTGTCATGATCTAAAGATTCGTGCCCAGTACATGGGAGTGCTCACTGGATATGAACTATTCGCAGTTTTTACTCCTGAGGCAACGGCTGCTTAAGATAAACCTTTATTTCTCCTGATCTGCATTGGAAGTTGACAGGAAAGCCTAATGTATCCGACTCGAGGCAGGAAGACGGGCAACGCCTCTGGTGTCTTTGGAGACAAAATATGTCCAACAGATGAGCATAAAACCACACCCCCTTTTGACAACTTGTTGCCGGCTCTAATGTATCATTTGCTTCCATCTTCAAATCCAAATAATCAAAATATTTTTTTTATTTTTTAAGTTTGCCAATAATATTAGCATATTTGAGAATTTAGAGCATTGTTTTCCCGGAATAAATTTGAACAAGGCAAAGGCAACGAAATAAGCAGAATTGACTGATGCCATACAATTTCGCGACATCTTACTGAACTGCATTCGGTCATTCAAGATAAACTGTTCAATTATACCTCGACCCACAGGGGTGAAACGAAGCATAAACATGCGGGTGCACATGGTGAGAGGGAATAGGGGGAGGAAAACTTATCTTAGCAAACCAATTCAGATTTCAGTCAAAATGGGTCAAGCGTGATTAACTCTGCAACGAGCGGGATAAGAGTCCATCATGCGGGGGGAGGGAGAATGAGAGGAGAGAGAGAGAGAGGATCAACGACCGCTAAATTGGCCAGCCGTAGTTAATCGGCGTCCCCCTCCTGTGCTATCAAAAGACCTTTATACAGGCACCGCAATTATCGTGACCGAAAGCCACAAATTTAGCCACCCGCATCTAATTACCTGTCCCGGCAGCAACCATCCCTCTGACCGCAATTTAGTTTTATTCCCCCTCCCTCCCACCACCCTGAAAACCGTACAATTTGTTCTACTTACCCGCATATTTGACTTAGTTACACAGTGATATAAATGTAAAGGCCTGATGAGAATTTATCGAAAGCCAAGGTATACTTACATAGTTCATGTAGGATGGGAATTTCAGTAAAAGACAATCCACTTGTGGGAAATAAGAACAAAACGGTCACGCTAGAATACGCAGTATTATTAAGTTATTAATATATTTCAGTCTGTGGCTTCATCGGTCCCTAAAGGTGTATATTTTTTCGACTACATCGGGTCTTTCTGCAGGAGTCATTCGTAATAGTGTAGCTCCTCGCTTGGTCATCCATCGATAATTTGCTGAAATTCTATCAAATCTTTTAACGAATTATTTAAAAAGGAACATGCCACTGCCATGAAAAGCGACAATTGGCCTCGTTCTCCCCAAATTGTGTCAACATAAGCTACTGCTTACTGCCAACCAGTAGCTCATAAGATTTGATCAAAGCACCTTCATGATACGAG